>RJWH01009793.1:0-20468 GCA_004363575.1 Solenodon paradoxus
GTCCAGTCCACATATAGACCAAGGCCCAAGGTTTTTGGGCCGGGACTGGGGGAAACAACTAAAAGGAACAACTGAATAATAAATAAAGTGATTCTTCCTCCTCTCTCTTCCTGCCTGACTGCCTACTCGCCTTCATTCTTGCCTGCACCTTTCCTTTCAAAAGCATGAAATTCCTAGTCCCCAGAAAGAGCATGTGTGGAATAAAAACTGAGAGCTGAGCAGAGGTGGGGGGTGGAGTGAGAAATATCATCAACCCAGGTTGCTCCCTTTCTATTCGACTGGGCTTCTAGGAATAGAAACAAAGAAGGAAACGGAATAGAAAGCATAGTGGGTCAGAAATCGAGGCTGACAGCTTGCAAACCATATATACCCTCTCAGGAGAGGGGTGAAGAGATGCAGGGAGGGTGACAAAGGAGAAACCTCTCTCAGTTCCCACGGCGAACATAGCTGGCTGTTGAATTCTGCAACACTACGCAGTGGACATCATTTTCTTGTCCAAGACTCACCATCCAGCAAATCAGACAAACAGCAAAGATACGGCCAAGAAGCCACAGGGTGAAGGGTGGAGAACCTGAATGCTGGAATCAGCCAGTTAGAATTCTGACTCTGCTCCTGAGCAGCCCTGTACTCCATTTCCTTCCCCGAAAGACACAGCAGTAGCCATCTTTGCTCCTGGGCCACTAAGGGGACGCAGTGAGTTAACACTTGAGTGAGTGAGCTCAGTGACTTAATGCTTAGAACTAACTGTGCCTGACACACTGTGAACACTCCACGAGTCTGTTTTAAATTAATCAATATGGTTACACCCATCATTCTTTATTCCATATTTTGGTAGCTTTATCAGTTGATAGAAACCAAGAATTCTTTTTAATTTTTCACAATTTCTATCTCAATGTCTTTTTCCCCCCCAAGTGCTTCTGTATATAAAGAGCAACTTGTTACAGTTTCATTTACTTTTTAGCAGTTTTTACGCTTCTGGAACAATTCTCTAGTAAAAATCTCCACCAAAAAAAAAAAAAAAGGCTTTTTCTAAAATGAAACTGATCTTCATAAGTTGATTAATTCCATGATGGCCACTCAATATTTTTTTTTTCCTGCATAGCACACGCCCACATTGCATGATACGTACAGAGGACTTTTTCTCCTCTGCAAAGCGCTCTGACTTTCGCTCACGCTGGGATTTTCAAAGCATCCATTTGTGATTTAATGGAAACTTTTCTAATGAATGGTGCTGCTTTCGAAGTTGAATACAGTCATTCTGTGGAAAACATAAGAAACACTTGGCATGGAGAGGAGCAGGACAATTCTCAGAAGTAAATCAAAACATTTATATATTTGTCCACGAAAGATGTGCACCAGTGATCTTAGGATATATAGGAAAACGAGTTCTACCCTCAGTGCTAAAACCTACATCCATCTGCAACAACATAAAAGATGGCGTAAGTGTTCCCTTTGTTACTAAGTCACCACAGGAATCCAAGCTGGGTGCACTGAGGCTGTTCGAGCACTATCTTTAGCCTCTAGTCTGGTGGTCCTTCCTGGAGCCAGACCTCTCTTGTTAATGCAAAACTGTCTTGGCAAAATGTAAAATTGCTGTTTTATTAGTCTTCATATTTTGGAAAAGATAGTTTCACATTAATGCTATTCCTTGAATGTATTCTCTTTCTCACACGACTTTGTTTTTTATCTAGCTGCCTGGCAAGGTTACACCTTCAGATGGAATATTCTGTAAGTGAGTTCCAGTTGATCAGTCTTCTGTCCTCAAAAGTATTTTAATGCCAACTTTTTCCTCTAAAGAAAGAACTTTGAATGGAATCACAATAAATTTTGACAAATGCAACCGAACAAAGTAAGTGTTTCACTACAAACATTTCTTACAGATTTAAATTCTAAGCTGCAAGATTATTGAAAGGAAAAAATAAGAACAGACTGCTTTTGCAAATGATAATGTGTCCCAATAGTTTTCTGAATATATATACAGATATAGAGACAGATCCATGTAGACAAATAGACAAATACATATATGCACATGTACACATACATCATATAAATATGCGCACACAGCTTTCTTCTGTACATAACGCTTTCATAATGATTGGTAAGGAGACATAACTTCTCTTCAGTGACTGATGTCAGGAGACTTGAATACAGGCACTTTAAAACGTCACCATTGGTTCTCAACAGAAAGAGAAATACTATGGATGATCACATCCATAACCATGAGATGCCGAAGCACGTTTCAAATAAAATTGCTCATTAAATTGCTATCCCCCACTAAGTAGGTCATGCTTTAACATGTTACATTATAGAAAATGTAAAGTCTGTTGGGAAAATTGCTATGAACACTGCTGAAGAGAGCACACTTAGGCTTATCCAGCAACCGATGCCTTTCTCCTCAGGTATGTTTTCCTACTGGAGTTAGCATCTATTCAGCATCAATGGTATACTTTGCTCCGGGTAATTATATTCCTATCTTATCTTCATGGCCTACAATCTGGTGCTGTCAACCTCAAAAGCAAGTCACACAGGCCTCTGACAATGCACACCCTGGGGACACTCTTGCCAGGACACAAGGAACAGCTGCTAGAGTATACTACTCCAGGCTGGAGGCCTATCAACAACTGAAGTGCATTTCCCACAGCTCTGGAGGCTGGGAGTCCAAGAAGACAGTGAGTGCAGCATGGCAGGGTTCTGGTGAGAACCGTCTTCCGGACTGAAGATGGCTGCCTCTCACTGTGTCCCCACATGTTGGAAAGAAGGCAAAGGAGCTTACTGGGGCCTCTTAGAGAAGAGCACTAATCCATTCAGGATGAATTGACCCTCATGACCCAAGGCCACCTCCTGATGTCATCACTGGACAGTCAGATTTCCACATGTGGACTGTGGAGAAACACACACGTCTCGTCTACTGCAGTTTCAAAACACACGTGCACAGTGTCAGTGGATTGGTTTGGCCCTTGAATTTTGACTCCATATGTCCCACTGTTTCTATTTTCATACAGTCCTTTCAACACCCATCAGGGCATATAACAAAAGTTGCATTCAAGGATATGTAATTACTAGTGGGAAATACAGGTGTAAAATAAAACTACCTTTTCCCGCTACCACTGGCTAGGAAAGTAAAAGCACATACTTTTCCTCTACAACTTTTTTTGTTTGTTTTTGAAAACAAAAATAGCATCTATTTGGCCCATCTGATTTTTGGCACCATGAAAAAAGATATTAGCTTCATAACAAAAGTTCTTCTAAGAACAATCTCTAGTTCATAGTTGGGAAAAAGCCACAGTCCCAAAGGACTAGAGGTGAAATAAAGGGGCCCCCTAAGGAAGGTGCTTAGGAATCGAAGGACTGCCATAGAGGCGTGGGATTCACACAAAATGGAAATGAGGGGATAGCTACACTCTTTATTCTAGAATTTATACGGCCCTGGTCATCACAGGGAGACATGCCTTCCCTGGCAAAAGGAAAACTAAACCCCCTCCGGCTAGGAAGTGAATACTTTTGAGGTTTAAAACACGCAACATTTCCCGTTTTTGTGGCTGCACAAAAAATGTGAACAAATTGAAGATTTGGGGTCTTAATTAGGTACATCCCCCCATCAGTGAAATAAAGGCATCAAAGAGGGAATGAGAAGGAAAACACCACAAGGCCATACTTGCACTGTGCACAGTATGGCGGAACACAGCACAACTCTGAACGCCACCTACGAGATTTACCACGTGAGTTACCCCGCGAGTCAGCACTAAAACCAGCCAAACAAGCAGTCAGCTTAGAATAACCAAATTCTGAACCCAGTATAACCCAGTCCCCTCAGTCACTGAGGAAACTAGGATCATATAACACATAACAGTATGGAAGTCTGTTTCGGGGTCTGCTCTAAATGGTTCAGTATCTTGCAACGAGAGTGCCCTCTGAGCTGCTGGGGTCCCCTTCCCTTTGAGTATCCAAACACTTGAGTGTGGAGTCTCTTCCACTGTACACCCCCAGCTGCAGCATTTCCCAGGATTTCTGGCTGTGTCTACATTGAGCTTGTGGACCGCTTACTCCTCCCCAGTCCTCCTGGTCCCCACCATCCTCGATTCTCTCTCCAGGCTTCTTGCTCACTCTGTCCTCACAGTCCTTTGCCCCAAGTTGGATAGAGAAAGTCTCCCCTTCTTCATTGTCAAGTATAACTCAAAGAAGTGTATGCTGCCTAGCAAAGTCTATCAAAGATTGACCAAAGTCGGAGGGTTGGGGGATTGCCGCCTAGTCCTAGAAATCATTTAAAATCGGGCCTCAGCACTCTGCTATGGAGGTTTCCTGAGTAACAGCTGCTACGGAGAAATCTCATTGGCTCTTTCCTGAGGCTCCAGCCTCTCCCTCCTCCCTCCACTTCTAAGATCTCAGTCCATCGCTCCCAGAGCGTGCAGATGGCTCTGCCCTCCTCAAGCTCCAGATCTGTGAGCAGGCCCAGGGACAAACCTATGCAGAGGTCAAAGGCCCAGGAAGTGTTTTCCTAAGGCAATGAGACGTTATTTTCTCAAGTTCTCTCTCCTAGCTTAATACATGACTGCAATTTGAAAATGCAGCAGCATTTTTTAAAAGCCGTGGTCATCTTAAAGAAAATAAAACCCAGACATATTGAAACCATCCATCCCAAGGCCTCGTGCTGAACTTTAAAAGCCACTGGTGGCTGACAGAGGAACCTTGCTCCCTAGATCCCTGGCCAGCCTACCCACTCCTTCGCATCACCACTGCTGGGCCAGACCTCCTGGAGCCTCCCAGTAGCCTCCTGCACTCACCAGCCTCTTCTCCCAGTTGTCATTCACAGGAGCAGTCTTGTTTTTTCAAAATCCCAGTGTTCACCATGCCAGTCTCCCAGCAAAGCACTCAGGTGGCCACTGCCCGCTCTTGGAAGCACGTGTGGCCTCCATCAGTCACCATCTAGTCCTAACTTAAGATTTCACCCTAACACCTTCCTTTCCCTAATGGCATCCCCCGGCTGCTATTAAAATACACCTTCGTGCCCCCTTAGTGGCTCCTGCGGCTCAGGCACAGACTATGAAAGCCATGGACCTGAGTTCAAGACCTAGAAATGGCAAAAAACAAAACAAAGCAAACCCTTCTCTTTTCACCCCCTGCTGTCTCCAAGAGGCCTTTGCCTTTTGGACTAGGGTCTCTAACCTCCTTAAATATGTCCAACACTTTCCCCTGCTTCAGAATCAAGGCCCAGTTTGAATGTTACTTCAGTGAACTCTTCCCTGCTGGTTTTCACAATCTTCAGCATAGGTCCTCCTCGTGCCATTTTCTACATTATGTTCTTAATGTGGAAATGTCTCCCCTTTGAGACTATAAAATACAAAGGAGTGCTTGCTTCAATTCATCCTGTCTCCTAATGCTCAGCTCTGTGCTTTGCAGAGTCGGTCCTCAGGGATACTCCTTCAACTGAATGGAAGAGACTTGGAAAAGACTTAATTTGGGTAAGCTATATCAAGGTAAAGCCATAAATTCAAGGTACTCTGATAAGCATTAATTTCCACTTAAATTTCTTTAAAGTAAGGGAAGAGAGGTATCTCTTGTGGCTTAGCAGTTAAATCTGCAGCCTCCAGCCGGCACAGTTCAAATACATCCCAAGGACCAGGGTTCACAACCCTGGGCAAGGGAGGATCACCAAGATGAACATAAAATGCTTCTTCCTCTTCTCGCCTCCTGCCTGTTTGCCTGCCTACTTAACTTTTATTCCTGCCTTCACCTTTTCTTTGGAAAAAAAAGCGGGGAGAGTGAGAGAGAACCCTGATTTATTTCATTCAAACCCAACGACAATCATGTTTCCTGGATAATGTTGGGGAAATAGGCTCTATGAAGAAAAAGAATTTGGATCGTGATCTCAAACCACAAAGTGGTCTCAAAATGAATTAAAAACACAAAAATGTAAGTCATTCATCTTTGGGGGAGTAAATTAGTAAAACATAGTATAAGTGTAAGATGGAAAACAAAATAGTGATCAGAAGCAATGAACAACTAGAACACAAAAATGGATAGCTCTTAAAAACTTGAGGTTAACTAAAATCATAAGAAACAGAATGAAATCTAAAACAGAGCAGTATATAAATTAAAGCAATAAAGATAAAAGTACAAAATAATGACTATTTTTCCAAGATACAATTCTTCTCCAAAGACATATATTAGCCATGAAGGTAAGGTACAGAGTGAAGAATACAATTAACAAGACAAAAGGGGAAAGAGACTCTTTCTGGCCTGATGGTACAAGTGGACTATGGAAGAAGAATTAAAGCATTTCAATGGGCCATGGAGGTGATGACACATTATGCACCAAGCAATACGCTCAGCTCGGTTGTAGATCAAAGGTCTAAGTCATGAAATTAAAAGCTGAAACGAGTATGAGAGAATATTCAAAGCTTGGTCTCACCCAACATTGCAGGTGCAGCGCAACAGTGTCTTCGTGTTGTGATGTCCCTTCTGGCCCCTTTCTGAAGGTAGTGATGTAGAACAGGCCGGGGTGGCTGGAAGATTCTGTTTCCTGCTCTGCCTGGAACTTGCTGGATGACCCCAGTAGGGCACTCCATTCTCCTGGGCCTGGCTTCCTTATCAGAGCTTCCCAGATAGCAGTGTGCTGCCTTTCACCCAGGCCTGTGAGAGCATGCAGAAGGGACTGCGTCTTACAAAGGTCACATGCATCAAACAAACAGGAGATTCCAGCTCCCAGATGACAGTGGTGCCTGCCACTCTAGTGTCCTAGTCTTGGAATGAGGGAGGGAGGGAGGGAGAGGGTTAAGGGAAAGAAATGACTCCTCCATTGAACGCACCCATCTGTTGCTTGTGAGTTTTTGTCTCTGGGTCTGTGGAAGGTCATTTAGCTACCTGTATGTCTTGGGGGGTCCATTCATAGTCTGGGGATCGATCTATGATGACTATAACCTGAACTTCCTCAACCACTGGATAACCGTGATCCCCTACTTTATCTCTGGAGAATGGGGTCAGATGGTGGTCACACGATAGCAGCCTCAGATCTGTACTTCATTTTTTAAAATAATTTTGTTATTTCTTTTGTCTACAATGCTGTATTCATTTTAGGATACTGAAATTGCAACTCAGTCTGAGTATTTCACACCACGCCAGACACCAGGTTTCTAGTGCCCTTCATTACTATCCTATTTCCTCTCTCCTTCCCTCCCCACTCCATCCCCGTCGTGACCACTGTCCTGTGTCCTATGAATTTTGTTGGAGTTTGTCTGTTTGTATGTTTCATTATATTCCACATGAGTGAAACCATCCTGTATTTTTCTCTTTCTTTCTTAGTTCACTTAGCATGATCCCCTCTAGTTCCATCCAGAATGTGGCACAATTTCATCCTTTTTAGTAGCTGCATAGAATTCCATTAAATACTTACAACACAGCTTCCTTATGCAGTCATCTGTGGATGGGCATTTAGGTCGTTTCCTGGTCTTGGCTACTGTGAACTGTGCTGCTATGAACATAGGGCTGCACACATATTTTCTGATTAGACAGTTTGCATTCTCTGGGGATGTGTCTAGGAGTGGGATTGCTGGATCAAATGGTAGATCCATTCTTTTTTTTTTTTTTTTTTTTGTGGAATCTCCACATTGTTTTCCAGAGAGGTTACACTAATTTACATTCCCCCCACAGTACAGAAGGGTCCCTTTTTCTCCACACCCCCTCCAGCACTTGCCATTTTCAATCTTGGTAATGTAGGCCATTCTCAGTGATGTGAGGTGGTATCTCATTGTAGTTTTTATTTGCATTTCTCTGATGATGAATAATGTAGAGCAGTTTTTCATGTGTCGGTAGGCCCTGTGGGTCTTCTTTGGATACGACTCTATTCAATTGAGACCTATATTTCAAGGGTCTAAGGACAAAATGGTCCCCATACAGGAGAGTTCCCTTAAAATTTCCTTCCTGTTTTGATGGCAAAGAAACCATTAACTGCTTTTGTGAGACTGAATGGAAAGTTCACCTGTTTGACTCATTCGCCAACATAAACAAGGAAAATCCTCATTCTTTTATATGAAACAGTGCATCTGGATTTATTAAATATTATTGCTAATTTGACATAAATTATAGTTAGCATGTCTTCCAGTTTGGGATGAAGGAAGATATTTATAAAATGTGGGAATTTTTTTTTAAAGAACTCCAAAATGACTTGTATTGAGACAAAGAGAATAAGCTTTTAACTATTAGTAGTTCATCCTACTGTGTTAAAAATAAACTCTTCCCTAAGCACACTGAAGAGGACTTACACTGAAGTCTTCTCAAGAGCTGATACTGATGATACCTTTTTTACTGGCTTTCTTCCCGGGAACACGGCACTGTTTTCACACGATTTTTTTTTTTTTAATTAAAAAAGGAAAGGTGCAGATTGGAATGAAGGCGAGTCGGTGGGCAGATAGGAAGGAAGAAAAAGGAGGAAGGAGCATTTTATGTAGTAATTTTTATTTTTAGTTGTCCACACTGGTTGCTTCACCCCGAGCCTGGGGCTGGAACCCAGGAGTATGTGGCTCGCGCCTTTGGAGGAGATTGACCCAACCGCTGTGCCACCAGGGGGCGCCTTACACACCACAACTTGCATAGCTCTGTAACATGCCATGGGGCAGGTGATGGCCAATAGAAAAAGTCCTAAAGGAAAGAGACCATTGACTTGAAATTACTCAGGAGACTTACATTGTAAGAGGTGGGCTTAGCCCCCAAGCCTGTGAGTTGATCCTTGAAATATGGGTTAACCTTTTAGCTGTGTGCTATGAATTATTCTATTTTGGAATTTTTAAAGGCTTGTTTTTCTTGCTGCAAACATTCCTGATTTGGGCTAAAACTGAAGAAAGTGCTCTCAGTATTGGCCGATGGAGGAACAAGCTGCGAAGGGCCTGTTCATACTGTGTGGTGATACAGTTCAACATTGTTGACATGGAGAGAAATCAAGCAGGGAGGAGGGGACCCGCAAGGGAGAAAAGTCACTTTATCTCTGACCCACTGAGTGCCTTTTTGAAACCTGAGTCATCGGTTTGGGGCTGTCCCATGAGAAAGGGCCAGGAAGTGATAAACAAAATAAGTGATGGGATCCAAGTAGAAAGCAGAGCTTGAGCTATTGGCTGCACACGGAGAGGAAGACGGATGCGAATGTTTATCCCACCGGCGAGCATACAGACAGTCCTTGGACAAAGCAGTCTCTAAACTGAATGTACAGTCATGTGCTGTTCTGTTCATTCTTTCTGTGCACGAGACTCACGATGCCATAAACTCAAAGTGATTAAGAAACCAGCTACTTTGCAGTCAATTTCCACAGTCACATTCCGACAGCAGAAAGCACTTTTATACTGTAAAACATCAGGAGAAAAACAGTGGTCCTGTACATGGAGCTAGAGAAACTGATGGCTCCCGGACCACAGATATTACTCCTTGCACATTGTCAGGAAAAAAAAAAAATGAAATCCCCAGTCCCCAGCCTATTCAACTCAACCCATTGACAAGATATTGCCGGGATTTGGGAAGACAGGCATGGAAAAAGTTCCTAACAAAGAACAGGAGGGTTATTCACTGTATTGGACTATGGAGAATCTTTTATGACTATTATAGGTTCATTGCAAGTTATTTAAATATCACTCAGAAGCTAAATCGTAAATAATTAAAACTAAAGACAATAGGCTCTAGCCCAGTCAATTGCTATCTTTGTTTAATGAATCACCAATAAATGCACTTCTCAGAACAGCAAGCATATGTTTCTCTTTATGTTAAAGATATTAGACACTGATAATACAACTGCCATTTATTGACCACCTAAGTCTCAAGTGGATTTCTTACTCAGATCAATCAAATGAACATAAAATGAGCAACTGTCATGAATAAGGTAATTTGCTTTTCCTTCTAAAAGCCTGCCAGCTCAGTGAGTTCTCCATCATCCCCTCTGGAGGTGGTGCCTATCATACTGTTCTTGCTTAAACTGTGTGCAAATCCTGTATCCAAAGAAGGACAACGCTGCTCAGTCAGAGGAGCAAGTGTTAGCCTGACAGCTGTAGACAACTGGGTCCGCGAGGAGTATATTATGGCACTCCATGACAACCAAGCCTAGAGTTTTCTGTTGGAAACGTTTTAAAATGTGTAATCAGTAAGGACTTTGGACAGAGGACAAGGATGATTACACGGAATTTTCAAGATTTTTTTTTTTTTTATTAAAGCATATAGCTTAGAGATTTCTTCTGCCAATAATTGACCTACACCAGATAGTAATCATCTTACTCAGTAACAGCATGTCTGTAACATGGGGACCCGCCGACTCTCTTTCTTTCTAAATACAGCCACGTCTTTACCCCTGAACTTGACGGAACACGCAGTCAGCTAATGTTCGCCTGCATTCTAGAAAGCATATCAAAGCAAACTCCAGTCCCACGGGAAGCGTAATTCATCGCTGGTAAAAAAAAAAAAAAAAAAAAAAAATGTTAAGGATTTCATACTTAGGTTTTATAATATTTGGCTACAAGTATCTGTTGATTTATGAACTGGTAATAGTTTCTCAGCAGCAGTGTGCACAGACACCAATGAACAAAGTGAGAAAACATAATGTACAGATGATTTTCCAGGGGAAGGAGATGTTTATGGATACTACATTTATTAATTATTAAAGCCGACATAAGGTTAGGTTTTGTGGATGTTTCATTAAATGTTGATTCATCTCTCTTTTACAGCTCTCATTTTGTATTTTTGAGCCGATACATTTGATTTTCAGTCTTGAATCTTTTTTTTTTTAAGCCCTGAAAAGCCCAAAGCCTTCGCCATCTTCTCATAGGATCTAAGGAATAAATTGGCTCTACCTCTGTCCCCTGCCTGCTTTAATCCTGTATCAGAAATATGATCGGTCATGTTTCTGACCTTAGAAGCAGCTGGCAACAGTGATCACTATCACAGAAGAAAGCAGTTTATGTGCTAACTGACGACTGTAATAGTGAAAGTGTTATCTTTGCTCCAGCAAAATAACAGCAAGGAGGAAGTTGCTTCTCATTGCCTTGTTATTGCCACACCGACTTCCATTGCCAAGTTCTCTCTGCTGGAAGATTTTTTTCTTTTTCTTTTTTCCACCCTGGCCGCAGGTCTCCAACCTGGGGCCACAGGTCTCATAGCCTGTGCCTTAGCCACCTGAGCCACAGAGAAGCTGCTGGAAGATTTCTCGAGTTCAGACACTAATTGACTTGAATATTTAAAAGGTGTACTTAGCGTATAAAGCAAAACAAGCTACTGTTTTGCCTGTAGACTTCATGGAATTTATCAGCTTGGAATTATCTCTACTAGGGTAAGGTTTGCTAAAGGTCACAACTTCCAAAGGATGAAAGAGTGGAGAATTGTAAAGATCGCTTACGGCTGCTTTTTTTTTTTTTTTTTTTCATTCCTTTTTGAAATGATGGTATCTCTCATTTACAATACTGTGGAAGTTTCAGAAGAATAGATTCACACCAGTGTGAGTGTATATATGACATCACACCCACCACCAGAGTTCTAGAGTCTGTCACCACTATTCATTTTACTCCTTCCCTCTCCCCATGGCCCTCCTCACCTCTGCTAATCAGAGTCTAGATTTCAGGGTCTAAGAGAATTTTGTTATGTTTTGCATTTTCACACACACGCACATATCCAAAGAATAAAAAAACGCTAATCAGAAAAGATATTTGCACCCCTGTGTTCAGAGCAGCACAACTCACAATAGCCAAGACATGCAAACAATCTAAATGCCTGATACGGGCTCAAGAAGATGTCATATAGGTTGGCTTTTAGATGTCGTATTTGTCGTTACCTTAGGATACCCTATGATACTCTAAAATCATGGAACGTCTTCACTGGGCTCTATCTCATGGGCCTCCCGACTATGCGTTCTCTCACAGCACCTTTCTGCTGCTCTAATATCAGAAACCCAGAAACACCAGAAAGCAGGCTGAAAGACAGAGGGGGAAATAAGACCGTTTTTGAGTGCCCACTGCATGCCTGACTCCTTACCTACACACATCTTCTCATTTAACCCTCAGAGCAATTCTGTGGGGTCAGCATTGGCAAAAGGGTAGGGAAATAGTCTGGGGTCAGACAGTCGAAGAAGGCAGTAGATGCTAGCTTCAAACTCAAGTTATATCAAAAGCCAAAGTCATGTCTTTACACATCTTCTTGGGAAAATTTTTTGGTTTTTTTTTTTTTTTTTTGCCAACCTAGGACACAGAGATACCATGTTAACTTAAAATTTTAGTTTACTGTCTTTAGAAAATTACCTTTAGTAAATTACCTACAAATTTGAAGTATATTAACTGATTCATTATGCAAAGTTGGTGAAAATGTCACTATAATCTTGAATAGTTTGATTATTCAAAAATCTGATGTGATTATTGATATTGAATATGATTACAACTAATTTCATGCTGATATCAATCTGGCTTCTCCCATTTTCAAAGAGTTTATTCAACTTTCTTACAAAGTAAATTGGCTCATCTTTTACATATCAACAACTATTTTTCATGCAATGATTTTATTAGACATCTACTAATTCATTTGTCACTAAATCTATTACCGTAACTCGCAGCACTTCTTAAAATAGGAATTAGAGTTATTTTTATGAAAATAATTCTTCCTTAGAAGCCCCGTTACAAAATCTATTTTAGGCCTTTTGAACTTACTTTTGACCTGTGTTTACTGTGTGTCACTAGTCTTCTATTTATAGTCAGGGGATTAACATTCCCATGTTCCCTTTGACCTATTATTCCCGATGCCTAATTCCTTCAGTAAGAGCTAATTAAATGAAAATTAAAATATGTAAGAGTCCCAATGACTCGAGCCAAGTGATGTGGTCCATAGAATTTGAACATTTTCTTAAAGAGTCAAAAGCCGCCTTTATTTACCCATGCTTATATTTTGTGTAACACTGAGGATCTTATGAGTCTTGGATTATATTTTTTAAGAGCTGTAAAAAGCAACCGAACCAGTGGTACAGCTAAGTAAATCTGCAAAAGATTACTGTCTTAGTCATGTGGGGCCACTATAAGAGAATACTATAGACTGGAAGGGTTTGCTTATAAACAATCTAAATGTATTTCTCACAGTTCTAGAGGCTGGGAAGTCCAACATAAAGTTCCCAGAAAACTGTGTGTCTAGTGAGGGCCAGCTTCATGGTTCACAAATGGCTGTCTTTGTGTCATGTCCTCACATGTACGGAGGAGCAAGCTCTTTGAGGGTCCCATTTTCATAAGCGCACTAATTCCATCCATAAGAACTTTGCTCTTGTGATCTAATCACTCGCAAGGCCCCGCCTCCAGATGCCATCACGTTGGGGATTCGGTGTTAACCCATGACTGGAGGGAGGCACAAACATTCAGTCTACAGCAGTTACAAGTAGCTGTTAAGTATATATTAAGAGGTTAGGTATCAGGGCAAGCGATATAGGACTGATTTAACAAAGGTAGACTGTCGTAGACAGACTCGACGCTGCCAGTTGCCCCCTCAAAACCCACTTTCTCCTTCCTAGAAGACTCCTGTTCCCAGTCTACCTTTGAGCAAGGGTTGGCCACATGACACCAAGATGACACGTAGAACAGAAGTCAAAGCTTTCAGTGGGTTGTGAAAAGGCATCTGCTCTTGGGATAAAAGAAAACAGCTGGCAAGTGATTTGCCTTCCTCTGTACTGCCTTGCATGAAAATATGCAGTCTGAAAGCGCAGGCTCCGTTTTGTGATCATTCATCCACAAGCATCAGAGCCATGCTGGGCTGGATAACATGAGACACGAAACCAATTCTAGCCGCCAACTGCCACCTCTAGATTTCTCAATGTGTGAGGACAAATCCTGCTAAGACAGTCTTAGCTGTTCTGTCACATGCAACTGTGTGTATTTCCGAACACTGCACTTGCGACATTTCCATCTTCTAAGACTTTGTCACTTGGAGTTCAGTCCAGAAAGCAGCAGCCCCAGTGTCACCTGGGAAATTGTCATAAATGGGGAATCTCAGATCCAGCTCTAAGCCCCTAATTAGAATCTACATCCTAACAAGATCCCACGTGATTTAGATGTAGGATAAAGTTTGAAAAGCATGGTTTTTAGACATTATGGAAACAGCAAAAATATACAATATATGCACATATAAAATAACAGTGATTTTTCCAACTAAAGAATTATAGGGGAAAAAGTTGGGGACAGGAGTAGGGTCTTAATTTCAAACACTTGGATTAATTATATATGTTTACAGGTTATATTCATCCTGTCATTTAAACCTCAGATATGGTAAGTATTTAGTCATTGACCCACACAAGATAGATGAAGAAATTAAACTTTCAAAAGTAAAATGACCTGGCAGAAAGAGCTGTTTTTCGAACCTGGGTCTTCCTGCCTTCAAAACCTGTATCTTCCTGCTATAGTACACTGACTAACACTACAGGGTAAAAGGAGGAGGGAAAGGGATAAAACTATTTTTAAAGGAAAGGTGCAGGCAGGAATGAAGGCAAGCAGACACACAGGCAGGAAGAGAGAAGGAAGAAGTATTTTATTTAGTTGTTCACTTTGGTTGTTCCCCGCCAGGCCCAGGATAGAACCCGCGTCCTTAGGATGTAGGTGGACTGCGCTGGTCAGAAATGACAGACCCAACCACTACTCCAACAGGGCATGCCAAAAGGAACAGACTTTTGAAAGGAGGGAAGGTGTGCTTTAGTGGTGAGGAACAAACAGAATAAACTGCTAAGGTGTTCATCTCTGGGAGAAAATGAGAGGTGAGGGAGATCAAAGGCTCCTAGTGGAAAAGGAGAACAAGATGGGGGGAAATGGGGGGGAAGGGAGTTGACATCGTCAATGGCAAATTGCAACACCCAGTACTCAAATGAAAACTTAAGCTGCCAAAGGATAAAGAAGTAATCGACACAAAAACTGACTGGCTTCAGAAATCCTCGTTCAAAATGCTAAACTTATGCATTTTTTTGCTGCCATGAAGTCCAAGAGATGACTTCCTTTCTGAAACACACATTTTGTTCTGCCCCATAGACAGTTCTGCTGACTAGGCCGTCGGCTTACACTGCACATCCGTCGGGGGGCCTCGTTTGGGCCATCTGAATCACCTGGAATGGTGGCGATCACATAACCAATGAAAACACAGAATGAACTCAATAAGCATCAGAACAGAGTTCTT
Organism: Solenodon paradoxus; assembly: GCA_004363575.1. NCBI lineage: Eukaryota > Metazoa > Chordata > Mammalia > Eulipotyphla > Solenodontidae > Solenodon > Solenodon paradoxus. The sequence goes on from RJWH01009793.1 coordinate 15,151, forward strand.
TTTCCTTAAGAACAATTGGATTCAGAGGAAATAAGCACTGGGAATGGTGGGGCCCGGATGTAGTGGACAGTCACTGATGGCGGATCCCTGTTTCCAAAAGTTTTGCCTCCTTCAACAACATCATCATTAACAAAAGCCAAAAAAAGAAACTTCCTGTTGACCCTCACTGGGAAGGTGAAAACCTGCCTTGAACTTCTCACTTTTCTACTTGGGTCACAGCCTCTATCATTAGAGATCCTCTTCATCAACTTAGAAAACCAAACTGAAGGATTGTCCCCAGAAAAGCTCTGCTCAGTAAATGTCTTACAACACTCAGGAGAAGAGGCCAGGGGACTCCTCCTCCCCTTTGGTGTCTGAGTGTTTATTAAGCCAAGATAAAAGGAGCTTCCAAAGCCACTGCTTGGAAAGTGTTATTTCCTTGCTTTAAAATAAAAGGAATGATCCAAATGTTTCCTCAGTCCTCATCTTTCTTATCATCCTGTTTTATGATTTTCCTAACGATTGCCATTATCTGAAATAGTCTGGATAATTCGTTTCCTGGTTTTTTTTGTCTGTCTTCCTCACAATGAACGAAGGCACCAGGGCAGAAGGGACCTTTGAGCATCTTAGTCATCAGGGCATAATCAGCTCAAGGGCTTGTGCCCAGCATTCCATATCTGCTTGATGAACAAATGGACCGTGCCCAGTATAAAAAAGGAAAACTCCAACGTCCAGACGCTCTTCATGCACAAGATCTATCCTGGGTTGTCTCCAACCTCCATTTCTCAGACTTCCTGTGTCCCTGCCTCTAGCTTTGCACCCCAAACATATTGGCCCTATCATCAGTCCCCAAATAGGAGGACTTCTTCCCCACCAAGGCTGCCTGCTGGGTGCCCACATGCCTGCGGTGCACCTGAAGTCTGCTCAAGCCTGTTGATGCCTTTCTTTCTTTCTTTCTGAAATCCACCCTAACTACTCCACTGACATATACTTGACTCTTCTCGGCCCTCCATGTAGCTGTTCATTCCCTGTCCTGGGCAATCCAGTATGTTCTGCCTGTATTCTCCTTCTCCTCTCATATTGGTATAGTTCAAATTATGAATTTAATGTTATTGTCTCCATTTTCACGTTTTTCTATTTTACATACATGTATTCTAAACTATCCTATTTTTTTTTTCACTTTGCTTCTCAAATAGCAAGTTGCACAGCGTTTTTATATAATAGACTTTTTAAGAAGATAATAATTGAATAATAGATTGAATTAGCTAATTTACACTCAGAAGGGACAGTTATAAGGACCTGAGGAAGAATTTCCTTCTGACATAGGCAATGTTAAAAGAGCAGTAATTTTTGACTGATGTTGCCCTACAGACCAGGGAGAGAAAATAAATTCCCTTTCAAAGGTTGCACTAAAAAACAAACAATTCTCAAGAAGCCATTTCCCGAGCTATTTCATAAAGCATTCATTGTCAGACCTAACCACTCCCATCAAGGCCACACCAACAAGTTCTTTTCATCTTGTCTTCTGCTAATGGCATACCTGGGAATTTGTACATACATTACAATAAATGCCTAATAAAAACCCTTCTGCTATCGATTCATTTTTGGTTTCTACATTTTAATTAGAAAGTCAAAGTGAATTTCCAAAAGAGAGAAGAAAATGGAAGGAAAAGAAAGAGGATGCCTCCTAGTCCTGACATCTCAATATTTCCATGTGTCATGCATAAGCCGTATCTCTTGTAGAAACGCAAATGTTCTCAAAATTGTCCCCGTAAAATGTAAGTGTAAGAATGGCAACTGAAAGCTAGCCTTATTAAGGAAATATTTATTCAGTGAATATTTGAATATTTATTTGAATACTTATTCAACAACAAATATTTATTCAGTGTGCAACGTGTGTGAGGCATAGTTAGAAGGTGATGGGAAAAGGGGGACCAGGGAGAACGAGAAATTGCCCCATATGTCTCGTTCTGCCCAGGATCATTCAATCATGTCTCACTTCTCTCAGCTTCCGGTTGCTCAGGAAGCTTTTGGAGGGCAACTCGAGACTGCTTGCCGGCTCCTTTTCTCTGCCTCCACAATGCATTGCTTTGGTTCCTGGCCTTGCCTTCTGCCACCTCCTCACTGAGTGACTCCTCACTGAGGTCTCACACAACCTCAAATCCTCTCCTTCAGTTCATCCTCTTCCTGGCTACACAGCCATTTTCCTATAACACGTCAGTTCCTTGGTTAAAGTTACCAGTTGGCTTCCCCTTCTCTGCGGAAGTAATTCCGCTGCTTTGCACGCCACATCAGGCCTCCAAACCTAGCCACAGCCTGTGTTTCCGGCAGGAACAATTCCACATCCTGGCCCCTCTCCCGGGTCTGCCCATCCAACTAATTCCCCTCACGCAACCCAACCGTCCCACCTCTTCTTCCCCTGCCCACTCACATTTCCCTCAGCCCCCAAGATGCAACCGAAATGCTGCCTTCTCTCAGATGCCTTCTCACGTGGAAACATGCCATGGCCAAAGCAAGTAGAATTCACTTCACCAGTGTCTGCTTTGCTAAGTGTCCCATCACGCACTTGTCGAAGTATAGCTCACGCTTTCCCAAGGCTGCTGTGAGGTCTGTGAGGGCAAGAGTCCTGTCTACAGGAAGACACACTGAGAGAATAAAACCTTTAAGCCTAGGGTAGCTATGGCTGCAGGCTTTCAGCTCTCCTGGAAGGCTCCGAAGCAGTGGTGATCTATACCAATGCATCATGTCTTCCTGTCAAACTCTCCCCTCTACTTGCTCCTCAGTTTACTCAACATCACTGTGGAGGGCTTTCTCTTTGCCCAGCTTCCCTTCATTCGTCCTGAGTCAGTCAGATATCAGGCTGGAAGTCGCTCCCCCAGCACTCCAGCAAACTGAGGTCAACAGCATTTGGAGCAAGCTCACAGCTTAGGAGAAGAAACAAGATTGGAAATTACTTCAAGATCATCTAGTCATTGGCTCACCCTACACAGGGCAAACAAAAGAGGCTCCACTCATCTTTACCACTATGCCATAGAGCTCCTTCCAGAAACTTCCAAGACTCCCAGCAGGTTTATTAAATACTTCTCTCCAATGTCCCGATGCAGAGTTGGGCTATGCCCTGAGGACAGTGAGTTTTATGTAGTGCTGATCACTCTAGATAACAGAGTAACTTGACACCCAGTGATGTAGGATGAAACAGTGATGGACATCTGTCCTTTGAACCTGAGGGAGTGTCTGATAAGTTTGAAAGACAACTGGAGCAAGTCAACAAAGCTGCCCCCCAAGTCTGCACGGTCCAGAGGCAGCCTGCCCAAAGGCTTTCACGGCTGACACACAAGGCAATCCCATACATGTGACATTCTTTGAAAGGTGCCTGAAGGTGCCCAGGATAATAAAACAGCAGACTAATAATACCTGTAACTCCCCCTGTTTTCCTGTTAATTTTTCGGTAGATTTTTTTTAAACAGTTCAAGGAGGGTTGAACATGATTTTTTCCCGTATCTCTTCACATTTCAGATGAGATCAAAGGACTATATGGTGTTCATCTTTTATAAAGGGTGTAACATTGCAATCAGAGTTGTCAAGAAAATGAAAACCTCACTAGCTCTTTAAACAGAAAGAATTCAACTCAAGGAATTGGTTGAACAGGCGTGGGAGTGTCGAAGGACCATAAAGGGCCTCCTGACATTAAACAGTCATTGCAAGATATAGCTCCTTCCCGGGCTGAGGAATAAAGATTAGGGTTATCCTCCATGTGTCCAGGAGAGGGGAGGAACTAAAGTCAAGGAGATCGGAGATAGGGTCTCTAAAGAGGGTACTGCTTGACTGGTGCCCGCATCTCTTCGAAGAGGTTGCTTTGGGGAATATGAATAAACAAAACCCGAACCTGGAAACTTGAAATGACTGCCACAGAAGGTCAGGAACAAGATGCAAATAGCAAAGGACAAGTCCCCCCTTCCCTGCAATGCCTTCTGCACCTTGCAGTCAGCCTGCATTGACTGACCCCTCCACCACCCTTTTAGTTTTTGTCTAAGCATAGCAGGGAGTCAGCGGCTCAAAGGGGAGTGAAGTTTGCACTCTCCATCCAGCATTCAGGCATATGAAAGACTGGGTTTGGGCTAAGAGACCAGCGCTTCATGCTTACAGTCGAAGCATTAAAAAATTCCCTTGTAGGAACACATACATGCATGTTTAAATGAGAAAAATGTGCCTGTGTTTACAATCAGTTAATTATATGTTATGATGGTTATGCATTAATGTTCTGGATTCATGGTTTCAGGGTTCCTGTCAATTAATTCTTAGTAACAACGGATGCCTTAAAAATTCTAAATCCACTTTGGGAATGGAATTAAGAAATGGATCTACTGAACACACATTTCAAAGTTAGCTTCCCTGGTCTTTATCAGCAAGATGCCAACAGTGCCCCACTCCCAAGTCGTGAGGACAAACACTGTCTCTGGACCTTGCCACATGTCCCCTGGGGGCCCAAATCACCCTAGTTGAGAATCACTGGTCTGCCATGTGAATACAATGCAGACTAAATGTTTTTGAAAATGATAGAAATGAGAAGTGGGACTCTTTTTTAGTTTTTAGTTTTTAATCAACCCTAAGTGGAATATCCTCCCTGCTAACTCACTATGCAGTTTGGAACTGGTTTTCAAAATCCCGTTGACTTATTTTTGGTAAAAATGACATTTCCTCTCTGGAGAGACCATTCCTATAATCGAGTGGGGATCTTCCCATCTGTGCTTGCACTTCACAGAAAGATTCCTGAATCCGAGTGTGCCTTCTTACATCCCCAAGTACAAAGCTGAAAATACTGAGCTGTGGTTTTTATCTGCTCCATACTATTTATCTTTGGCTTTGTGGTTGGAATCCAAATTTCTAAGATGTCTGAGTTGTAAAAACTCTCAAACTAGAATAAAAAAAATGCCGAAGGTAGGTAAAAGGGAAAAAGAATTTCTCTTCTCAGCTTTAGATTCATTTGTAAAGGAGCCGCTATGCACACATACTAAAAATGCAACATTTTTTCTCTATTTAGCTAAATATCTAAGAATTCTTGAAATAAGTATAGCTAATATTGGACGGTTTTCTATTTTTTGTATGCTTTCAAGAGAAAATGCAACCAAAATAAATACAGTACAAAGAAAATCGAGGCTTTCAAAGCACGTGTGATTAGGCTAAATAATAACTAATTTTGCTTAAATCTGCTTAATTATAAAAGATAGCCCAAAAGAGGTACTCCATATGATTGATGGAAACAACCAGTATTAACAATCATAAATAGTCCAATTAAAGGCATGTCTCTATTCACTGTTGGTATGAAAGCAATTTCTATC
>RJWH01009794.1:0-20466 GCA_004363575.1 Solenodon paradoxus
GGAGGGACTGGGGTGCGGGCTGGCGTCTCCACACCAGCCCTGTGGGCCTGCGATGGGAGGGTGAAGCTGACTTAAAGTGCAACAAGAGATTTGGGAGCAGGGGTGGCCTTGGGGAGGTGTTCAAAGGCCTTGATTGCAGAATGGAAGCAGCAAGGTCAGTAAGGCCAAAAGTTCTAGAATGTTCCAGGGCTGCTGTCTAGGTGGTGGGATCATGGGGTGTTTTAATGGTTTCCTTATGTCTTTCTCCGCCTGCCCCACCCCTGATTTTCTACAGAAACACATGTTACTTTGATAGCACTTTATTCAGACAGTGCTAAAATCTGTGACTTCTCAAGAAACACGGTTCTCTTCAGTTCTGGTGCAGCGGGTCCCAGGATGTGGCGGGGAGGCGGCCTCCGGGGGTCCCGGCTCGTGCAGCAGGGTGGTATCCATGAGTTCCTTCCCCGGAACTGCCGCCCAGCTCCTCCTCCTCCGCAATGAGAAAACGGAAATCCAGCTTCTTCCCTGCACACTGAACTGAGAGAAAGCATTTACGATCTTCTTCTAGGACATTTAAAATTTTAATAGAGGTCTTCTTGGCAAGGCCCGGTCAGGACCTAGCCGGGGCTGTGTGTGGCCCAGCCCACGCTGACCCTGACCGGTGGGGCGCTGCCGGTGGGGTGCCGGTGGGGTGCCGGTGGGGTGCCGGTGGGGCTGCCATGCTCTGCCCACTTGCAGGCTGAGTCTGGGTCTGCGGTCATTGGAGGGGGCTGGTGGGTTGGGGGGTGACAGGCCCCTCTGAGCAGATCCACTTTCCCTTGTTGACCATTAAGATCCCCCATATGTTCATGAACTAGAAATGCCAGCTTGATTGGTAAACGTCCCAGTGAGCAGCTAAGAAGTTACTTAGAACGGACTTTTCAGTATGCAGTGAAAAGCCAAGGAAAGGTTGCTGTAAATGGAAGAGTGCCTGCCCAGCTAGGATGGGGTGCCGGACGGGCAGCGTGGAGCCACAGCAGGTTGTCCGTCATCTGTCTGTGCAGGGAGGTGGGGCAGCCTGAGGGACAGGAGCTCACACCGGGAGCCCAGCTGCCTCCGACGCTTACCTGCTGTGTGGCCATGACCTAGTCACTCAGCCTCTCTCTGCCTCCTCTGGAAAATGGGAGCATTATTTATATGCCCACAGGGCTGCGGGGAGGATCAATGACATTCCCTTAGGGTGCCTAGCATGTTCTGGGCACAGAGAGGAGCCCTCAGGATGTAGCTGATGTTACTGTGAAAAACTCGCCTCTCCTTGATCCAAGCCTCCCACTACCCAAAACAAAACGAAAATGAAAACAAAAAGCTAGCAGACTGGCCTCCACGCCATTGGCCCATTTTGTTCCAGTCACACTGGCTGATTCCATCATTTGGTGAAATTTGTAGACTCAGTTTCCCCTCTGGACCTGGGCTCATGCTTGACCTCCAGATGACGACACTCCGCCTGCCCCCGAGTGTCTGCTCCCACGGTGCCTCCCCGCCCACTGCTCCCTCCTCCCTCTGCAGCCAAGGCGTCCTGTCCAGGCCTTAGTGGATGGCTGACCTCATGGCCTTAAGCCCCTGTCCCACAACCACCTGGGACATCAGTCATCCCCAGAGTCTTATCCCAGTGCCCCGGGCTCAATGGACGGCGGTGAGAGGCACCCCGATGTGCTGAGAGCCAACCTGTGTCCCCAGCAGGGCAGGCACAGCCTATTGCCAGGTGGGACAGCAATACATGGGGGATCCTCAGAGGGCAGAGCTGTGGTGCAGACAGGTGTGAACCGCAGCCAGTGCAGCTCCTTGGGGAGCCACCTGCGCGGACTCAGGGTGGAGGCCAACAGGGCTGTCCAGGATGGGCTAGGAGCGCAGGCCAGCAGGAGTCCAGAGCGACCAGGGGCGGGTTCCAGGTGGCTGTGTGAGCTCCCGCTTGGAAGTGGGCAGCGAGGGCAGGAGGCGAGTCTCAGTGGCATCCCGCTCCCAGGATGCCGGCTGCATAGGAAGCTGCTGACCCCGGGGCCTCCCACCACCCACATCTTCCCTGAGGCAAGAATAGCAGGCCCCACTTCTGCCGCTGGCTCTGAGTGACAGCCGTGCCCTCAAGAACTGTCAGTTCTGAGCTGGGATTTGCCAGTTGCCAGCAAGCTGCTCTCTGTGACTGGCAGGTGCCAGGCTGGCCTCCCCGCCCTGGCTGGGAAGAGCATGCAGACTTCTCTGCCGTCCCCGCTGCTGTAGCCCTGAGCCTGCCCTGGCCACAGAGTGACCAGTGTGTTTCTGGCCCTTCTCTCCTCGCCACTCTGCCTGCCCTCATGCCACCTTCTGACTTGGCACTCGGCTCCCACGGCCCCTTGCCCTGGCTCCCCCTTCCTCATCACTTTTATTTCTCCATTGTCCTTCCCCACTGAAAGTGGCTCTCCGATAGCCCTACTTTGGGTCTCTCCTCCAGCTTCTTCCCAGATAATGATCACTCAGCCCCCAGTTCTTGCTCCCACCCAGACCTGCAGACACTCCCATCTTCTCCCTAGTCCAGCTCTCGGCACTCAGGCCACATATTGTTCAGGCGTCTCAAAAGACACCTCCTCCTGGCTGTCCACCAGGACTTCAGACTCCTTCTATCCCAAACGGAGCTCCCAAACCTCCCCATTGGCTAGTCAGGTACAGCGCCTTCCTGAGTGCTCCTGAGACCTTCCCAACCACGGATCCTTGTCAGCTCTCCCTTCCATCTGAGGCTGACAGCTGCCATCTATTTTTGTCCTGACCGTTATCCCCTCCACTCACTCAGATCACCTGCCTGGCTGCTGGGAACACACAACAGGTTGGTCTGTGGGCTTCCCTGGAGGGGGCCCCATCTGTGCCGTTCCCCCTGCCCACCCCCCAACTCCCCCAGCCCAGCCTGGCACGGAGGGTGCATGTTTGTTGGATAAGGCAGGGAGAAGTTGCAGAGCCCACGACGAGCCAGTTAATTAAGTGGCTTCCCTTAGCAGAATCAGGCAGGGGAGGAAGATGAGGGCCGGTAATAGAGTATTTAGAAGTTATAATTAACTTTTTACTGGCGCCTTAGCATAAAACGATATATAAGACAATATAAAAAGGGTCCAAGGATTTAGTTAAATAGAGTTGGGTCTTTTGCAAGGAAACCCTTAATTAAAATCCGAGAGTGAGAACAGGAAACGGAGAGATCGCTGGCAGCGTTGTCTCCCGTTCTTGCTTCATTTGCCACGGAGCTGGGCTGGGGGGTGGCTGTGACGTGGCTCCCTGCCGGCCTCTGCCTCTTTGAGACTCAATTTGGGGTGTGGAGGGGGCTCAGAAGGAGGCTGGGGACACTATTCCTCTGAGGTGGTGAGGTGGGTGGCCCTGCAGCTCCTTAACTCCCATGGCGGCCCCTTGGAGCTGGTCTCCCCTTCGTACCTCTGCTGTGGGGCCAGCCCTCTGGAAGGACCACCTGCTTGTCCACCAGCCCAGGCTTTTGTCCGCTTCCTTCCAGTTGTTTCCACCCTCAGCCTCCCGCCTTCCCTCCCAATGCCGGTGCTGGTGCTGCTTATCTGACCTCCTGCCCCGCAAGACCTCAGACCTCACTCTCCTTGGCTTGCATGCTCGGCACTCGCCGCAGGGCACAGGCTTTCCTGTGAGATCCCACTTTGTGTGTGGTGCCCCTCCGGCTGGGTCTGGTCTGCGTGGGACTGTCTGGGGCACGCCCAGGGGTGGGGACGCTGGGTTCCCCTGCGAGTGCTGCTGGGGGAGTGCTGGAGATGGGACAGGTTTCCCAGCACACTCGCAACGTCCCGCTGGAAGCAGCTCAGGCTCCCTTCAGGTCTGTCACCCACCTCTGGCCAGAGCAGGTGATAGAGCCCTGAAGTCCGGGTCTCGGGGAGATCTGGGCCTGTCCCTCACCAGCCAGGGGACTTCCTCTCCTCCGGGAGTGTCCACCATCATAAAGGTGACCTTGGAGGCGCGTGTGAACTAATCCTCAGCGTCTTGTCCATATGGCTTCAGGCGCCGTCCAGCGAAGTCCCCGCTCCAGTCTGCAGTCGTCCTGGGCATGTTCCTGGGGAGGGGTGGCGGTGGGGCGGGGGTCTGCTCTCACCCCTGTCAACACACCTGTGGGCGGGGGCCGACTGCGTTCACCGGCTGGGTGTGAAGATTTGGGAGTGACCCCTTGGACGAGGGGCCCCCAGGACTTGTGCAGCACAGGCCATGAGTGTGAAGAGAGTTCGCAGAACCCTTTAGGGGTTGGGTCAGACAGCAGGGGGAGGAGGCAGCGACCTGGTGGCGGTTTCTGCACTCAGGGTGACAGAGAGAGGCTTGTCTGTCTGGTCCAGAGAGGGCAGAGGCAGGGAGAGGGGCCCAGGTGTGCTGGCCAAGGTGAGGATGTGGGTTTGACTCGAGTGTGAAAGAGGCCACTGGGGGGCCAGGCGGGCAGGGCGGGGCGGGATGGGGATGCTCCTGGACGGGGCATGGCTGTGGGGACTCGGGCAGATGCTGGGGCCCCAGGGGAAGCCAGGGGAGTTGGGACAGGCCCCCAAGGTGGCCTAGGGGACAGAGGGTGGGGTTGGCTGTAGGGTGGCCGGTGAGGGAGCCGTTGACCTGTTGACCTTGGAGCCCAGCATGGCCTGGTACAAGGTGGAGATTCAACATGTCTGTATCGAGCAAAAAGTCCTTTTATGATGCGGTCTTTTCATCCTAAGAACCAGCCCCACACCCCTTTCAAGAGCTTGCAGAGTCCTTTCCGCGGCGTAAGTGAGTGCCGTATACTTGAAATGGATTCTGGCTCATTTGCTCGCTCGTTGGATACACTGATGCAGACATTTTCAGAAGCACCGTTATTTTCGCAAAGACTTGAGACTGAATATTTAAAACCAAAAAAAAATCGGGTCTCAAGTCATTTCTGGCGTGCTTGGCACAGGAGCCTGTGGGTGTCGAGGGATTTGGTGGCGCGTAGTCACAGTGGCTAATGTGATGGATAAACAAGTGGTCGCCTCCAGAGAGGCGATCGATGCTCAGATGAAAAATGGATGAACAGTGCAGTGGAGGTTTGCATCCATTTAAAAATTAATTTCCTATGTTCCTCATGAAAAACCCCTCACAAAGCCAACTTGTATTTTAGAGGCTAAAAGGGAGAAAATTAACTTCTAATCAGGATGAAAAATCGAGAATTCTAAGTTGTAGTCGAGCGATTTTGGCCAGCCATAATTACAGTATTTTCATGTGAATGTATAAACCCCTTGAAAGGTGTGCTTAAGTGCTAATTATCTATTTACAACAGAATGGCTTTGGAAATGAAATGAGACCCTTGTGTGTGTGTGTGTGTGTGTGTGTGTGTGTTCATATTTGCAGTTTTTTTTTTTTAAAGACCATCAGCCTAAAAATTCTGCTTTACATTTAAAAAGCTGGAGATGCATTTCTATGAAAGATCTGGGTTCTTATCGTTTCTTCCTTGGTTTTATTTTATGTATTTTGATCTTCATTGGGATTTCTTGCTTATCCCCTCCCATCTTGTGCTGAAGGATTTGAGATGGCTTATAAAAGCCATAGGAATAGTAAAATAGTAGACTATTGAGAATAAATGAAAGACCAGGGTTACAAAAAGAGAAATTAGATCAGCTCAGAGAAAGGGTCTTCAGTCTCTACACCCCAAGCTGCCTGGGCACCTTGGAGATGGAAATTGGAGCCTGAGCATCCTGGGGAGGGGGAGTGAGAAGAGAAAGGCTTTTGGAGAATGGCTTTGCTTATTGGAGGAGAAAATGTGCTGGCCTCTCTGACTGGCCCGTCCCCTGGACCACATGCGACGTTCCTTTCATTCAGCCATTCTCAGCGAGCACGTGAGGACCATGTGTGTGAGACCTTGGTGAAGACTTATGCTTGAATAATAACAATGAGCGTCTCTGGTGTTTCCCAGTGCATAACACATGTCCATTTCTGTCATTCCTTTTGTGCTTTCTCTCCCTGCCTTCCTTTGGTTTGATTGAAGTTTCTTTTTTTCCCCTCTACTGGTTTGGAAATTCTACATTCTTTTTTGATTTGTTTAGTAGTCGCTCATAAATTTTTAATATGCGTATCCAATTTAACTCAGTCTAAAATTAATCAGCATCTCCACTCCTCCCTTGAGGGCCCTGGAGCACGCCTGCTGGCCCGTGTGGATCTTGGCTGCCTGCTGTCTGACTTCTAACTTGTTGTCAACCCTGCCCCAAAGGGCAGAGGCATGATCATCAGCACTGGTATTATTTGTTTTCCAGTTTGCACTTGGTTGTTTGCTCAGTGATGTTTGTTGAGCACTTTCTGTGCGTGGGGCCGCGTTCTGGCCACTGGGGCTGCGTTAGCCAGCCATCAGGAGGCAGGCCTTGGAGAAACAGCTGGAGTGACGTCGGGGAATCAGGGTAAGAGGACAGGACGGGACCCTCTGATGAAGGGACACCTGAGCAGAGATCCCAGTGGAGGGGGCCGCCCACACCCATGTCTGGGGAGAGGTAGCAGGTCTGAGTCAAGAGTGTTGGGCACACGTTTGAGGAACAGCTAGGCAGCACATGGCTGGGTGCCAGGGAGGGCCTGCGGGGCAAGTGGGAGAATTAGAGAATGGGTGAGCAGTGGAGACCCTGGAGGTCAGGATGGGTGGCTTCCTGTAGGAAGTGGTCTTCAGGGGTTCTTGGCATTTGGGCGATGTTGGACCAGTAAAGGGTGGGCATCGACCTTCCAGCCTGTAACAGTCTAACAGAGTGCTGGAGGCCAGAGCTCCCACTTGTTATTGGTTGGCTGTCATTCCTTCACCCAGCCACATTTATCAACCCCCCGCCTCGCTCTGAACTCTGTGAGAGATACTGCGAGTACAGCGAGCAGTCAAATAACCAAGATTCCTAGTCAAGAGGCACAGACAAGACCATGCCAGGTGTGGAGGAGACAGGTGCAGTGGAGCCTGAGACCAAGCTGGACCATCTTGCTTTAACTCAGCTCACCTGCCTCCCAGGTATCCGTTCAAGGGTAGATGACTCCCCTGCCCTGGGTCCCGGCTGCCTCATCCGTAGAACAGAGGTGGCACCTCCCACAGGCTGGCGGTGGTGCTGATGAGAGATGGTGTGTTAGAAGCAGCGCAGTGCACGAAAGTCTGGCTGCCCTGAAGTGTGTCCTGGCTTGTTAGTCTAGGTGATGTGGTGCCCTCGCGGGACGTTGTTGGGACAGAAGCGGCTGGTCATTCAAGAGTCGGGGGAAGCCAGCTTTCTTTGCTGGCATGCTTCTTCCCCTTTTTTTTCTGCAAACATGGGGAGATGTGTTAGAATATGAAGTAAGTCTGTGAGTTTTTTTAAATGTCATTTTCATGTTGGACTTCATTCCAAGACAGGAATAGTCAACAAGCCAGGAAATCCTGGCCAACGCAGGCTCGAAATACTGTCCCCGAACTTCTCTCACAACAACTTCTGACATGTCTGGAAGATTCCACCCTCTCCCTCTGCACACCAGCTTCCCCTGTGGCTCAGGAGGTTTGGGCATTGTGATCATGGCTCAGAGAAGGCACGGAATCTGCCCTGCCCGCCGGCACTGCCGTTCTCATGGAGCCGCATCCCCGTGGTCTCCGACCTGGTCCCCACTCCAGCCCTGCCGGACTTCAGGCGCAGGAGACTCTCCTGGGGCGGGGGTGTCACTAAAGTGCAGACCCCGGTTTGGCAGGTCCGGGGTGACTGCCTCCTGTGGGTCTGGAACGCTTGCAGCGTGACTCCTGTGACTGAGAGACGGACTTTCGGGCTTTATTTCTTTGTAATGAATTTGAAATTAAGCAGACCAGGAGGTTCACGACTTCTAGCGGCACAGCACAGCGAGGCAATGATGGAGAATCTGAGCTCAGAGACGTGAAGTTTGCCCCAGATCACACAACAAATAAAAGTGGCATCAGGATTCTAAACCTGCGGTCTCGGTTCTTTTCAAAATTGTAATTTTTAATAGATACTAATAATTAGAAATTTAATTAAAAAAAATTTTTTTGGTGAGAGAACATCTCCATGTGTATCAGAAAACCCACCCCTTTCTCTGAGTAAGTTCCTCTTTCCACGGCTGTTTGATCTTCCTCCTATTGGGTCATGCTTTGGGCATCAGGGTCAAGGAGAAAAAGCGACGCTGAAGTTGCTGACAATGTGAGGACTTCCAATGGTCTCCATTTCATATGTGAAGACTTTTTTTTCTACAAGGTCTCATATCCAAGTCATAGGGGCTTAATAATAATAACTATGACTTTGTCTGGATGGCACCCTGTAGTCTAAAGGTGCTTTGCCTTTGTTTGTTCATTTCTCCTGCATGACACACAGCCCGTGTCCCGAGTAATGTGGCCCCACTTTACAGATGAGAAGACTGAGATCCAGAGCAGGGATGTGGTTTCCTGGCAGTCACCCAACCCCTGGTCTCCAGTGTCACCTTCCCAGAGGAACGTCCCTGAGTGCTTCCCGCCATGATTAATCCTCTTCTACTCACTTGACTTAATGTTTCCCATATCTGTTATCCCCACCCGACCCGGCACTTAACTGTGTATTTTTTTGTTGCCAGTCTCCCACAAAGGTCTGCTTCTTAGCCAGGGACCTGCCTCGCGTACCGGACCTCTGTCTCTCCAGCACCACGGACAGCACCAGCCCTCCGCAAGACCCTTCTTGATTATGTCCTTTACAGATTAAGTAGGACTGTTGGAATGAGGGAGGGGCCCGTGGGAAACAGTCATGCCCCCTGCCCAACCTCGCCTCCTGGGAAACCCAGGAAAGTCACTGCCTCCTTGTGCCTCAGTGTTCTCATCTACAAAGTGGGGTGATAGTGTGCATTCTTTGTAGGACTGTCGTTGAGGATTGACTATGATTCTGAAATTGAGATCCTGTTTAGGCGCAGGAGGCTTGGAAAAACCCTTCAGACTTGGATCCCGGTTCCCTGGCCTCGACACGGTGTGACCTGTCTCTGAACCTCAGGTTTCGCCTGTCAGAGGGGGCTGATGGGAGGCAGGGACGAATGCATACTAAATGCAGCTATGCTTTTGTTCTGGCTATTTTATGAATGCACCCCCTCAGGTGCAGGCAGAGTGGATGCTCAGTCGATGGGCCCTTTAATTACTATTTAAATAGCATTCAAGACTGTCTCTCTCTTTTTTCTTTAATCAGAGATTTTAAAGTTAGGATGTAGTTCTTTGAAATTTGTTTTAAAGAAAAGCAGATTTTAGAAAAGTGTATAGGGCTGTTTCTTTGATTTCTCTTAAGAAGAAGGATTTCACACCTTTCCGAGTGTGCACGACGCCAGTGAAAATCTGAGCGCCCGTGGAAGGCCGTGTGGAACTAATTCTGGGTTGGTTTGACAGCCACGACGTGGAAGGGGAGTGTGAAGCTGACAACACAGGGCTCTCTTTGGGAGCGCACCAGCCTCTCAAAGCAGTCACTTTCCAGACCACCCTTTGTCACACGGTGTTAGAAAGAAGTTTTCTGTTCCTCGATCCAGTTGTGCTCCCTCCCCCCCAAACATGCGTTAGCGGTCCCTGCTGTGTCCTGGGTGATGCCCAGACTTCCGCCTCTGAAGGCCCCTCCTGGTGACACCTACATACCCCTCCTGGCCTGGCCCCATGCACCTCCTCATCTTCTCTGGGCTTCTCGGCGGGTGCCAGACACCTAGCAGGTGGCTGCCTCACCTCCCTGCCTTCGCTCGTGGGGAACTTTTCCCAGGGGCGCCCTTCCCAGCCCTGCCTGCCCGGGGAGCTGCTGTCATCCGCGACACCTGCTTCTGGGATCATCCCCTCGACACAGCTTTTCAGAACCCCACCCTTGGTCCTTGACCGGGAAAGGAAGACTCGCTGCAGCCTCTGGTTCCTTATGACTCGGTGCCAACCCCCCTGCAGGGCTCCAATTGCATGTATGTCCTTGTCTCTCTCAGGGCAGGAGAGTGGACTGCGTGGGGACCTTTCTTCCCAGTCCCCAGCACACGGCCCAGCACTTATTGAGGAAAGACAATGATTGCTGAATAAAGGAATTAGCAAATAGAGGTGGCAAAGTACTTTTGCTTTAGTGTATCTTAACATCCAAAATGTTTACTTAGCTTCAAAACACTTGGTTTTATTAGTATTAAAAAAAAATGGAAACCTTTTATCTTAATCACTTTCAAATACTTATATTTCTGTTGCTATTGCAAAAAGCAAGGCTTTGGGCCAAACCCCCTCAGCCTTATATGGGTTGTCTGTAGTCTCAAAGCATCTGCAAAACCTTTTGGAAAAACATTTGTTCAGGATCATGAGGTCAGGTATCACGCCCTGCAGCCTGAGCTTTTGTCCAGGGCTGTCCGGCGCCAGGTGAAGTCCTGCTGGGAATTTTCTGGTAAAGTGGAAGCGGGTCTAGGCTTCCTGACCTGAAGCTTTGGGACTTTCTGCTGATGGGGAGGGGGAGATGGCCAAGACTCTAGATTGCTTTTCAGTCCCCTTCCCAATCTGAGTCTCTGTGACTTCTAAAATTCTCGAACAGTTTGCTTCCAAGGTGAGAAAGATTTGCTTGTCTGGTTCTAAGATCTCTAGGAGTCTGCGTTCTAAGAACCACCAGTACTGTCTTCTCACCATTCTCGATGTCTGGGTCCTCAGTTTTCATTTCTTAAGATTCTTGTTCTATTTAAATGGTGGTCAAACACACATAGCGTTTGCCATGTTAGCTTTTTAAAGTGTGGGTCAGCATGAAGAGCTTCCACATCGCTGTGCAGAACATCGGCCTGTCTGTCCCCAGAGCTTTTCGTGTCCTGTAGAACTGAAACCCACTCAGCCCCAGCCTGGGGCTCCCACCGTTGCGTCTCCTTCTCTGTGAATTTGACCCTCGGGGTATCTCTCAGCAGTATCACGCGGGGTTTGATTTTCTTGCAACCTTTTATGAGAGCTCACATATGTGACGGCATTCTTTTTCCTTTTCTTTTTTGGGGTCTGTGGCCTGCAGAACCCGGAATTATGTCTTGGTGGTTATAACGAGGGGAAATAGCTGCTGGTGGATTGGGTCAAATTCCCCTTTCTCTGCTTACCGAGTATGTGTTCTAGAACCCCAGGCAGCTCAGCTTCTTCACTGGCCACTTCTACTGCCCCTTCAGTGCTGTGGGGGTGAGACGCAGGTTCACGGGAGCCTCTGACTCAGCAGGTAACAGCTGTGATGTCGCTAAGGGCTGCCCGCTGCCCCGTGAGGACTTGCGCGACTGCGTCATCGGCCTTTAAAGTCAGTTGCCAGAGCAATCCCAGCGCTTAGAGCCTCAGAATCTCAGGAATCAATGAGTGTAGGTTTCTACCAGTTCTGTCCAGTGTGTCTTTCCATTGTGAGCCAGTTTGATTTGGCTCAAGGTTTTGAGCAACAGACAGCAAGTGCGGGGTCGGGCCGCCCTGGGCGGAGTTGGGGGTGGACAGGCCTGCCTCCCGGCCTTCATTCTCACCGAGTTAGGTGTCAGTTGCATGAACACCTGCACCTGTGCGCAGCAGGCCGCAGCGTGGAGCAAGCGTTTGATAAGTTCAGATCGAGTCCCCTCCATGCCCAGACTGCTGTCCAATGTCGCTCAGTAACAGCCTTCTATTGCTATTTTTTCATATTTCAGTTTAGACCCCAGGTGCTGACTTCTGGCAGTGAGCATGAAGATGTAACGACGGAGTCCCCACCGCACCACCCGTACACACACGTCTCTTCTCTGGCCTTTTCATTATAGTCCCTGTTTTTGGTTAAAGAGTCACTGCACAGTTTACTGCTTTTCTAAAAGCTGTTCATTGTGTTTTGTGTGTCTGTCTGCTTTTCTCTGTCCCCATCATGGCTTATCCCTCGTGGTCAGCAGTCTCAAACGTCCCTCCGTGGTGCGGTGAGCGGGGCTGGGCCATCTGTTGGCTCATTTTGTTCCCACCCCCGAAGCCCCCACCCCGCCCCCATCCTGAGCTCTCCTCTCCCATCGCCTCCCCCCACCCCCGCTTCTGTCTCGAGCCCACCTGCCGGGGTCCCGTGGCTCCCTTTTTCCTTCATTTGCACCCTCGTTTTGGTGGCACACACCCTCTAGTAGCTTTCTGGGAAAGAAAGTGTTTGGCAGAGTGTCATGCTAGAAAGAGTCTCGATTCTGTTCTTGATCTTAATGAATCACAGCCCAGAATCCTACACCTCGACACATGGTTTCCCCTCAGAGTTTGAAAGGCGCTGTTCCATTTTCTCTCAGCGTCAGTGTGGCTCTTGAAGCATCTGTTTTTGAATAGAAACTGTTGCTCAGTCACTGCCTCCCTGTGACCTGTCTTCTTTCTGGACAAGGTGTCCAGGTGCGGGTCGCCGTCAGTCATTATTTTGGGCACTCAGGCAACTCATTTAGGAGAGCAAATCTTGTCCTTTCATCTGGGGACATTTTCATATCACATTTTCCCAAGCTGTGCCGTCTCTCCTTTCCTGCTTCTGCCTTCACTTCTGCTCGGATGCTGGAGACTCAGTCTCAGAGCTTCCCTGGCCTCTTGCTTCATGGCCTTTTCCATTCACTCTCTGAGAGATTTCCTCAACTTTCCCTTCCTACTCTAAAAGTCTGCTGCTTTGATTTCTTTTGTAAGCGCAGCCTGCTAGAATTTCATGGCTGCATTATCTTCTATTATCTCACCAAGGATGCTAATTATATATTAATTTTTTCTGTCAGCCCTATTTTTTCCAAGTTCCTTTCTTCCTTTTCTTTTGGTTTTTGTCTGTTCTCAGCTTGGAGGTTTTCCTTGGAGGTCTGATGGTGTGTGTGTGTTTGTGTGCGTGTGTGAGTGTGTGGTGTACCTGACCGGGACCTGGCAACCTCTTTGGGGGACTCTGGAGGTCGGTAGGTTTTCTTCCTGGCCCTGTCTGTCTCCCCACACAAGAGTCCCTCTGCTTCTGGAATTTGAGAGCCAAGTGGAAAGGGCTCCCAAAAGTCATTCTCCTACCGCTTCCTCTCTGCTTATTGCTCAGGCCCAACTTCACTGCCGGTCCGGCCCTGCTTCATGGGGCCCTCGGGAGCCCCCTCTTTCTTCATGGGGCCCTCGGGAGCCTCCTCTTCCTTAGCGGGGCCCTCGGGAGCCCCCTCTTCCTTAGCGGGGCCCTCGGGAGCCCCCTCTTCCTTAGCGGGGCCCTCGGGAGCCCCCTCTTCCTTCATGGGACCCTTGGGAGCCCCCTCTTCCTTCGTGGGGCCCTCGGGAGCCCCCTTCTCTGTGACACTTGGGTGGACGGCAGGGTTGCTAGATGGCTGCTCTGGGAGGGGCCTGGTCTACCTGCCTTGAGGCTTCAGGCGGATGGCATCCCCTGGGCCCGCATCCCCAGCCACCTGGGCTCTGGCCACAGAAGCTGATTTTTGTGCCCCCCACCCCACAGCCCCTTACCAGACAAAGTGATTTCCATTCTCTCCACGCAGCTAAGCGCCCCCTCATCCACCTGTTCCTACTCCCGGACCGCTCTCCGCATCTTTTTGACTCCTTTCCTGCCAATTTCACGTGATGTTAGCAAGAGGCAGACAGACCTCCGACACATCCGTGTGAGACTGCCCTGCTGTCTGGCCCTGACGCTCGCCTTGGGAGCCCCTCCCGGCATCTCCTGTACACCGGCCTGGGGGTCTGAGAAAACTGAAGGGGCTCTCAGGGGTAAGGACTTTGTATCCCCTCCTCCTCTGGAGCAGATGGGGAAACTGAAGCCTGAGGAGCAGAAGGGTCTCACCCCAGGTTCCGGGACAGGGGAGCAGAGCTGAGGCTGAACCAGGCCTCCTGCTCGTTAGTCCAGGCCCTTCCCATGGCCTCCGTGCCACCACCGTGTCATGGCCTGGTGTCTGTTGAGTGGGTGGAAGACTGTGGGGAGCCCTGTGCTGGACGTAGCATCGGGCAGGGCCCCGCCCCTCAGCAGCGCCCAGGTTTGGGGGGGACCCTGCATGTTGGGGCACACCCGGCCCGCCGCTAGGACTGGGGAAGAGAGGGCATGCGTGAAAGGCTGCATGTAAGGAGCCACACTGGAGACGACCAGTGGAGCTGACTCAGAGGGACAGGAGGGCCTTCGTTTGGGGAGGAGAGACACAGAACGCTTCCGGCAGTCCCTTCTGCCTGAAGTCACGTGTGCTGGGCGGTAGCAATTGACACAATTGCTGAAGGATGATTAGAACGGGATGGTCCTGTTTTTACAACATTTCCCAGGAAAAAGCAAATGCTTGCAAGTGAAACATTTTGGCTATTAGGATAGAATGGAAGAAAAATGGCACTTGCCTTTTAAATATGGGTACTGACGTTGTGTTGTGGATCCAGGCCCCTTGTGGCCGGGCGGGCTGGGCGGCCTGCAGCTCGGGCAGGGCCTGCCATTGGGGCGTGTCCGTCCCACAGGGTGTCACCACACCCAGCTCTGGACAGGTGTCCTGGACTCCTGTGAGCCGGGCGGGTGATCTGGCCTTCCCACACCTCTTTTCTCACCTCCCTCGACCCAGTCAGCATTTCTGCAGCAGAGCATTTAATTCTCCTGATGGCCCTGTGCAGTGTGATCAGGGCCGACACCAGCTTGCATTCACCCTGCTGTTCATTTTCTGGGTTCTGATGCTTTGACACGCTGGGGCTCTGCTGACGCTGGAGGGGCCACGCTTCTCAAGGTTAGACTGTTCTCGAATCAGCTGTGTGTATGTCTTTCCCGGGCACAGCAACCAGTCCAGAGCCCGTGCCTCCCGGGGCGCTGCTGATGGGACTCTACGTTTGGGCCACTATCCCTTTGCCTTGTCACCCCAGGGCAGGTAGCAGACAGCTAGGGACAGCAGCCTGACTCCGAGCTCCCCAACATTATTCACACCAGCCCGTCCCAAGCCTATGTGCTCTGCCCCACGGCTCTTTTCTCCCGCAAACCCGTGGTTTCCCTTCGCTCCCTCTGCCTCCTGGCGGCACGCCTGTGGTCTGCCTGCTCCTTTTCCAGGGACCGCGAGCCTAAACTGCCTCCCCACGACACTCGTCTTTTTGTCTGCATGTCACGGGGCACCTGATTACCACATAGCACCGCGCACAGCGCGCCTTCCCCAGCGTAGAGCCCCAGGAGGACCCTAACCTTCTTAGATGGCCGCGAGGCTTTCACTCCAGGCCAGGGAGTCAGGAGCTGGGATTCAGGCTTTCTGGCTCCCCCGTGTGCCCCCCAACCCCTCTGCGCCTGCCTCTGGTCTGAGAGGTGGGGAGAACGGGCCTGGCTTCTCTGAGTTGGAAAAGCCTGGACTGTGAAGGGTGGTCATGGTGCCTGGAACCCAGAGGGGCCCTGGCAGGTTTGCAAGCACAGGCCAAGCTCTGTGTCCGACACGGCTCCAGCCCCCTGTCCGGGACCTCAGGCCTCTCCTGCCTGATGACGCGGCGCATGGCTTTCCCTCTCCCTTTGCATTGCTGCCCAGTCCTCCGAGTGTGCGTGGCCATGCGTTTCCATGGCTGGGTGCGCGGGGCTGCGTGGAAACACTACAGCTGTGTTGTCCCAGACGCGAGCCGGAGAGCGGACTCTCCCGGGCGGAGCATGTTTAAACGCAGGACTGCAGCTCGCGCTGCTGCCTCTTGACGCTGCCCACTCCGGGCCTTCTGCCAGGCGGGGTGGGTGGGTGGAATGCATGCTGAGCCTGTGCGGCGGGATGGGGGCGCACTTGCCAGAAAACTTGCCTTTGGAGGGAGACTCGCCCTGGAAGCAAAGCCACAGAGATCTCTGTGAGCGCCTCTCTGTGCCCCGAACTCCGCGACGTCTGTGCCGCGTGGGTCTCTGCACGAATGCAGAGCCTGTGGATAAATGGCCAGTGGAAAGTTAAACAATATTGTCCCTCTAGTGCGCCGATGATTAGTGCTCAGGGGTCCACTGACTCCAGAACGCAGTGCTGGCTTGTGTCAGGGTCTGTGGCCGAGAAGAAAAGAAGCACCTCGGGTCAGTGCCCCGATGCTGGCGCGACACAGCGGTGTGGACCTGTGCCTGCCAGTCCTGGACGGGGCGGGAGGCAGGGGCAGCCTCCATGAGAACTGGGGCTGCTGGAGACCTGAGGTGGAGGAGGAGCATCCGCCCACCAGCCAGGCCCACCCGGTCCCCAGGCCACTCTTTCTGGCTGTCCTCAGACCTTCTGGCTCCCAGGAGGTCGGGCAGGTCCTCCCTGGCGGGACACCAGGTTCCAGTCCTGGCTCTCAGGCAAGTGTCTTTCCCTCTCTGGGCTCCAGGCCCCTCCTCTAGTCAGTGAGAGGGCTGGCCTGGAGTCTCCACCTGTCCCTTCTGGTCCTGACCTCCTGATTGAGTGCTGATCATCAGTGGGTCCCTGATGGTGCCTTGTCTGGGTCTGGAACACAGCTGGTGCCCAAACAGAGTGTGTGGACAGCTGGCCAGGGTGGGGCAGGCTGGGGGTGCCAATTAGGACTTCCAGGAGGAAAGTGAGTTTCAGCGTGGTGGGCCTTGGGAGTGAGCTTGCTGCAGCCTTACTTTCCTTCGGGCTGAGGAGGGGGAGGGAAGGAAAGGTGCTGGCACCCACCGGCCCCCTGGGCCTCATCCAGCTGGCACAGCCCCCGTGCCTGACCCCGCTCTGCCCAGCCTGGGCCCACAGAGTGACAACGCCTTCCCTCTCCAGGGATGGAACTACCTACTCTCCACTCACACCTGCCTGGAGAGCACCCCCAATTTAATGTGCAGGAACCGGTCTGTGCCCCCATCCTTCTGGGGAGGGGCCCTCCTCTGCGGAGGTGGGAGGAGCAGGGGGCCTGACAGCTTCCTGCTCACCCATCCTGGCCTTCAGGAGCTGTGGAAATAAGTGAAAGTGGAGAGTAGGTGTAATTTGCTAATTTGCCTAAGCAACACCCCCAGTCAGAGACGTGACAGAAATACAGGAGTGCGGCGGGCTTGCTGGCGGTGTGTGCAGGAGGCCGGGTAGGTGACGCTCCGCGGGGGTGGAGACAGGGCAGAGCCCCCAGGACTCGGTGGCGCCCTGCTGCTGCGAGCGGGAGGGGCGTGGTGGGGATCCCAGCTGGGGCCTTGAAGGCTCTGCGTTTCTGACTCAGAGATTTGGCAGCAGCTGGACCAAAGTCACTGGCCGTGGACCTGGGCAGGTCTCTGGTCACATGTTGCTCATGACAAGGAGGGTGACAGCCTGCCATGGGAAATCCTGTGGGACTGGAGGGCCCAGGTTTTTCCCCGGGTGGCTGGCCAGGGCGCAGGACCTGGGAAAAGGCAGTTGTCTCTCTGGCCTCCACAACCTTCCCCTGCTGCTTAGCCTTCTCCCCTCCCAGGCCGTGCCTAAGCTTTGCCCACAAGGGTTCTCTGCCCCTTCTTATCCTGGGGCTGTAGGGGCTGCCCTGGCCAGATTCTTCTGGGACCTGCTTGGGGTGGAGATGGGCAAGTTAACACATGTGCCCCGAGTTCTGCTTCTGGGGAGAAAACAATGCACTGCACCCCTGGGCCAGGCCCATGGAGTGGGCTGTGATGGAAAATGGGAGGGCAGCAAGGTGGGAGGCTCAAGGAGCGGGGAGGGCTCAGCCCCGTTTCCGATGGGCAGCTCCAAGGGGCCAGGACAGGTCTGTTCCCATCACCTGTCCAGGGACTGCAGCCAAGGCTAGAATGAGTGAAGTGGGCTGGGGGAGACAGTAGGGCCAGGTGGGGACTGGGGCATCCTGGCTATGAGCTAAAGGGACTCAGACACTCAGCATACGACCCAGCCAGGATGGTGAGAGGTTTTAATTGATTTATTTTCAGAAAACAGAAAGAATGACATTTTATTAGGAATTGCCTGAATTTTTAATGCTGGCAACACAATCAAATTAAAAAAAAAAACCAAAAAAAAAAAAAAAAAAAAACCAACCCAACAGTCCAAAACCCCAAAGCTCAGGCCAAACAAAACATGTCGGCGGGCAGATGTGGCTGCAGGCGTCTCATTTGCAAACTCTGGCCCAGGGCAGCTGACATTCGGTTGAACATCAAAAGTCTCTGTACATTTCCACCACCATCTTCTGAAATCCCGGAACGGCTTGGCGAACTGGGTTTTGTTCTTCCACCTGACAGCCAAGGAAACTGAGGCACAGGAAGGTCACGTCACACAGCTGGTTAGTGGCAGTGCTGGGTCTGGGACCAGGCTGTCAGCCTGCAGGCAGAGTTGAGAAACTCTAGTGAAGAAAGAACACTTTCCTCAAACTGGAGGGAAGTCTGGGGCTGGGGCTTTCTGCCGGGTTTGCGGGGAACTCTCCTCCTGCTGGTCTCCCGACCCCCAGCTCCGAGGCCTCCCCTCAGTGACAGGGCGGGAATGGGTCCCAGGTCACTGGGCAGACTTGTGGGTCCTGGTTGCAGGCCTGCAGGAAGCTCCTGCAGGCTTCTGGACTCTGCTTCACGCCGTGAGCATCAAGGAACAGCTGCAGTGACTGTGCATGGACGTTGAAGGGAAAACGTCCTCCTTGCAGCCTATGGGGGGCCAGTTTGACTGCAGCTCTCATCGATCCAGTATTGTGGGGTCCTGCCAGGACAGCCCTCGGGGTCTGGAGCAGGGCACTTCTGGAGTCAGGCACGAGGCTCCCACGGCAGAGGGGTTCCCACGTCACGGTTGAGGGTGGGAGGCTCTGCCGTCCTTGGAGACATTACCCCAGGAGCCAACCTTGGGGCAGGGGCTCTGGGGTCCAGAGACGGTTCTTAACCCCCAGGAAGGGGCAGTCATCGGCACACCCACTGTGATCAGAGGGGAAACTGAGTCTCAGAAGTTAAGTGACTTGCCCTGGTGAGAAGTGGTGGAGCTGGGGTTCGAACCCATGTCAGTGGACTCCAGGGCCAGGCACTTTGTCCTGTGAGATCTCGCGGGGTCATGGTCACCAGGGCCGGGGAAGAGGCGTGTGAGGCGCAGGTCTGCCTGGCTCAGGTGGCCTCCACATGCTCAGGAGCCGGGAAGTCAGGGACCCCTGGGAGGGACCCTTTTGCATCTCCCAGCCCCAGGCACACACGTCTGGCTCAGAATCCAGCTCTGCCATCCCCGCTTCCTGAGCCTCAGTTTCCACACCCACCAGGAGAGGGTGGAGGAGGCCTGCACGGGGGGCGGCTCTCTGAGGCCCAGGGGCAGCCCTGGAGCCCCGCCTGGGGCACATCACTGGGCCTGGGCCCTGGCCAGCTGGGGTCACAGCAAGAAGGGAAGGACAGGGTGTGGTTGGCTTTGCTTTGCTTTCTCTCAGACCTCGTTTTGCGTGTGCGGCCCAGTCGGCAGTGTGAGCTCTGTGGGGTCGCCAGCACTTTGGGGGGCTCTGCAGAGCGGCGGCCCCTGCTGTGGAGGGCAGAGAGCGCGGGGTGGGAGCCCCGGTCCGTGAGGCGGGAGAGGGGCGCAGACGAGGCTGGCCCGCCAGGGTCGGGCAGGCCTCAGGGAACCGGCCTGGGGCGCAGGCCGCAGCGGGGATCGGGGGCTCCCCTGGCCGCCCTGTGGCGTCCAAGGCCCACGGTGCTGTGTCCTCTGTGGCCGCAGGCAGCCTGCCCTACGAGTACAAGATTGTGATCGCCGGCAACCACGAGCTGACCTTCGACCAGGAGTTCATGGCCGATCTCATCAAGCAGGACTTTTACTACTTCCCGTCCGTGTCGAAGCTGAAGCCGGAGAACTACGAGAACGTGCAGGCGCTGCTGACCAACTGCATCTACCTGCAGGACTCTGAGGTCACGGTGCGCGGCTTCCGCGTCTACGGCTCCCCCTGGTGAGTGTCCGGCGTCCTGCAGGGGCCGGGGCGGGGCCGGGAAAGAGGGCGGGGCCGGGGGCGTGGCGGGGCATCGGGGCGGGGTCACAAGGGGGCGGGGCCACAAGGGGCGGGCCATCGCGAGGACCTGCAGGTGGCTGCTGCTCCAACCTTGGTTTCCTGACATCTAACTGGCCAGTGGTTCTGTCAGCTGTGCCTCTGGGCAGTGGTGTCACCTAGAGACAGGGACTGTCATCACTCGTTTTCCCAGGGAGGACACTGAGGTACAGAGGGGTGAAGGACCCACAGAGAGCTCAGAGCGGCAGAGCTGGGGTGGAACCCAGGCAGCCTGGTTCCAAAACGGCAGCGACCTGTTCTCGCCAGCAGGGCTCTCCCGATGTCTGTGCCGACGCACAAAGGGTGACCCGGGGAGATAGTGATCGTCAGACTGAGGAAAGGCAGTCAGGGTTTTCATGGGGGCCAGAGCCTGGTTTACTATCTTTACTGTCTGCTGTGTAAATAACAAGTACCTGTTGAGCCCAATTCTCCTCCGGGACACAGAGCGACCTTTCCATCCCTGAGCTCACCTGGTCAGGAGAGGATCAAGGTGAGGACAGATCAGGACTGTTCTGTGTGATAGTCAGTGCCTCTGCAGGAACCCTGGTGGTGGTGATGACAGTGGTGATATGGGGATGGTGACGATGATAATGATGGTGAGTGACAATGGTGATGATGATGATGATACTGATGATGATGGTGATGTGATGAGATTGATGATGATGGTGGTGATGATGGTGATGATGATGATGGTGGTGATGGTGGTGGTGATGATGATGGTGATGATGATGGTGGTGGTGGTGATGGTGGTGATGGTGATG
>RJWH01009795.1:0-20462 GCA_004363575.1 Solenodon paradoxus
TAGAATGATGGCAGAATGTATATGGAAAAAAATCATTCAGAGTTGAAAAGATTATAGTATGTCGTCTGTTGTTACTTCATTGGAAAATCTAACATCCTGACACCTATTGATCTTCACAGAATGATTTTACCTTTAATTTCCCTGAGGTCAGCCCCAGCGAGGTTGGGGTTAATCATACAGGGATTGACAGATGGCAGGAAATACCCCCTGAGGCCGATTCACACACAGTGCAGAGAGGTTAAGAAGAGGGATGCTCCCAGTCGGGAGGTCACTACCTGCCACCTCTTCTATGTTGTCAGAATAATGATCCCTCCGTAATTCATCATTTACAATCAGTCATTGAGCAAGAACATAATGAGACTATTGGGATGGCTTCCCGCCTCCTTTTGTCCCTCCAAGTCCCATCTGTGCATTCGAGCACACTTTGAAGACAAAGGAGGGCGTGTGAGCACATGAGAGGTGTATGCGTAGCTTTGTAAATTGGGACCCGGAGGAGTAGCGGCACCTATCATCAGGCAGGGTTGCTTCTGCACCCAGCCTTCCCCTTGGGTTTGTGGACTCACCAGACGCTGCTTTACTGCTGGCCTCACTGAGGACATGTGCTGCAATCTGAGGCTCCTGGTCACCTGAAATGAAGCCGTAAAGCAAGCCGTCAGGCGAAGGAATATGAAACTGGCCACAGAATCATTGGGTGTCATTCTACAGCTGTGTAATAGACAAATAGACTATGTAAGAGGCAGTGAAAAAAAAAGTCTGAAACCCCTCTCAAGGAGGGAAAACTTGGTTTCCAATCATTGATTTGGCTATTTCCATGGATTCCGTTCTTCTAGTAAGTGTTCAGCACTTGACTCCACTTCACATGGATTAAAAAAGGCTGAAAATACTGGTCTTCATTAAACGTAGCTTGACTCTTGCTTTGAGGAACCATTGCCATACATTGGGGGTCTTACTGGATTCCAAGGTCATGACTGCACACTTAGTAAGATGCTAGTGGTGTGTGACTTGCTCAAGCATCTGGCAAGACTGTTGTGTGTACCTCTGATTGTTTCCTGTGTAAAAGGCATGCTCCTTAATTAAATATGCTCATCTCCAAAGTGCAGGGAATTCATGGAAGCTTCTTTGTTTCCAGTTAGGAGCCTGGTGCTGGACAATTTGTAGGGCTCTATAAATGTTGAGTCAAATTGCATTACCTAAGTGACCAGTTTCATTAAGCTTGTTATTTTCCTGAAGGCTGCTAGGCAACATTCATATGAACAGCCCCACAGAAATCACTGCAATTAGCAGACAACATGGTACCACCCAACGCACTATGCAGCCATTCTGAAGTCAAAACCTTCATGGAAATCCAATGACCCTTTGCACCCAGACCAACAGTTAAAGCACACTCTGAATACTCTTTGCCTCAGAAAACAGTGTCTATGTGTGTGTATGTGTTTGTATGTGTATTAATGTACATGAGTCATTACATCATTTTTAGCAATGTTGTGATATAATAGTCTTTCTAACAATAGCTCTTCTACCAGTACTCCATCTTTCTCATACTCAGTTGCTCAAGTCACTTCAGGCATTTTTGCATTGGTTTGGGGGGGCGCCATCCTAAGAGGACTAAGGATGGTTCGTGTGTTCAGGAAAGGAAGTAACTAGGAGAAGATAGCATCTGGGAAGGGTCATTGGAGGAGTAGTGGAGGACTTTGAAGGTTTACTCAGAAGAAAAGGCTAGGGGGCTTTGATTACTGGACAACAGCTGTGTAGAAGAGGAATTAAAATTTGTTGAGTTTGTCCCTAAAAGCAGAACTGTGTCCAGTGATGGAGATAACTGGAACAAACCACCTCCAGAGGAGGAAAGACTTTTCTTGAATAGTCTAGTAATCTTAATGTAATTACTAGAGCCATTCAAAGGTGGGCCAGGTTGCTTTATGAGGTAGAAGGTGCCTAAGCATATTCCATCAGAGAGCAGATGATCGTGAAGGGGATTCCAGCTCTGGGGATGAGGCTGGATTTGAGAAACATCTAGGTCTCTCCCAAGTCTGAGATATTCAAGATGTTCTGACATCGAGAATAGAGGCAAAGAATGGTATCACACTTAATCACTCCTTGACCTCAGAGGCTCCACTGCCCATATTCCCAATGAAAATGTGCTATCATTGAGCGATGGATGCCACTGCTACCAAATGATGGCTTTCTTGTCATCTCTTGCTCTGTAGGTGGCACTAGGCCATATTGTCCCTCTGATTAAGATCTTGAAAATAACTGTGTTTCTTCATACTAAAAGGATTACAACTTTCTCCACAAATACATATATATAGAGAGAGAGAGGAGAGAGAGAGAGAGAGAGAGAGAGAGAGAGAGAGAGAGAGAGAGAGAGATCCTTTCCAAGTCACAGGCACCAGAGAAGGTATCCATTTTGCAATTGTGTTATGACTCTATTTCCAGGGTTACAAGTTCCCTGGTTCATCAACAGTGTTGTTCAATATAGTTTAGTTTTCAAGTATTCATATACATTGATAAATAGAAACCTACCTTTTTGCATTTCAAAGTTTTTCTCTTTCTTCTTCACCTGGTCATCATTTCTCATCATATCCTAAAATAAGAATCATTGCACAAGGTCATTTTGACAGGCACTCTGCTGCAGCATTTGAGAAGTACCAGTCACTGGCAGCTGTCATTATTCTATTGTCTGCTTCTTGTGAGGGTTATCATCCAGACTCTGATCCCGCCATTAATTCCATCTACCGATTGAAAACCTATGTCTCTGATAGATGAGCTGACAGCAAAGAAAGCCCAGGAGGGGATCTGGGAGCGGAATCCGGGCCTTATTATCTCCAGTCTAGTGCTCTCTCCAGGCCACAAGCTGCAAATCTGACCTTTCCTATGACCCCATCCTCCCTGGCTTTGACAAGTATTGACAAATAATGCTGAATGGGGAGATGATTCTACCCTGGGAAATGGTATATAGAAATATTGTTAAGGTGTGCCCCGGTCGAGTAGTGGTTGGTTCCACCGCCTCTGGGAGGGCATGGTCCATGCACATCCCAAGGACCCGGGTTCATATCCTGGGGCTAGAGGTGTAACCAAGATGAACAGCTAAATTAAATAAAGTGCTTCCTCGTCCTTTCTCTTCCTGCCTGCCTGTCTACTTACCTTCATTCCTGCTTGCACTTTTCCTTTTAAAAAAATTTTTAAACATCATGCAGGATGTCTATCTATTGAATATAAGTGGTCTGAAATCGCTTTGGAAGCCATAATAGTAATTTTAACTTTGAGGGAAAGCCCCAGGCTATGAAAAGGGTCCCAGCATTAATGTTTTATTTTGTTGTCCTTTCAATGAACCGAGGAGATTCTCTTGTTCCTAGTTGTCCTGTGTCACCTGTGCTATTTAGAATAATCAGCATTTTGGAAATCCAGGTGACCTTTCAATGTCGCTGGTGTTCACAGCAAAGGTTTCCACTTCTAAAGGGTTTCTTCTCATTTAGAAACTGAAGGAAGTGTAGAGGTTCTCCAAGAATCTTATAAGGACTATCATTAAAACAGATTGGAAGGTCATAAAGGCTACTGCTGCCATTTAAGATACTGAATTAAAGACCTGTAGGGTTTAATTGACTGGCTTGAGGTCACCCAAGGAGTTTGAGGCTGAAGCTAAGAGTAGAAACTGTGTGATCGCAGCTCAACTCACACCATCTGTCCCTCCCTTGTGCCCACAGCGGGGCAAGAGAGTAGTATTTTCACATCTTCTTTTTTTCAATGGACTTTATTGAAGGAATATCGCATTATAGTATTAGCTAGCTTTCAGGTTATACATGGTAGTAAATCTACACCCGCATATAATACAATAAGTTCATCACTATTTCATTTTCCCTTCTCTAGACAATTAATCCCCTTGACCTTGTTTGGTCTCCATCCTGTTCTTCCCCCTTCTCTTCCTGCACCCACTGATTTGCTTTTTTATTTTTTATTTATTTATTTATTTATTTTTTTGTGGCTAAAAGTCTATTGCTGTTGGATTTTGTTCATTTTTAGGTCAACTTTTGTTTAATTCGGTTCATTCATTTGCTTGCCACCTAGCCACCATATCTACGTGGCATCACATGTCTGTCTTTCACCTTTGGGCTGATCTGGCTGAGCATCATTCCCTGGCGGTCAGGTGCTCCTTCCCTCCGCAGGCCCTTCCTCTCCATCCCTCCCCACTGGAAGGATGCAGTTGCTGCCCTTGTGCGTGTGTTCCTGTGGCAGGCTGGGCTCCCTGGCGGCTGTGGCCATGCAGGTAGAAGTCACAGAGCCTTGAGGGGAAGCTGCGCCTTGAAAGGCTCGCGTTGAGCTTCAATTTTCCATTGAGCTGAAGTGAAAGTGCGGCGACAGGAACATGTTTGTGCGATAACAAGTAAACAAATGAGTATTTAGTGTCTTTTCAAAAGCAAAAATGGAGTGCGACAATCGAGGCGGAGATGCTTTAAGGTTGGGGGCGGTTGCATTGGTGTCAGGGCCGGGCCAAGACGAGAAAACGCGCAGTCAGCGAAGTTGGTCTCGCGTGCATCCAGCCATGCCATTCTGTGAACTTTCCCCAGCCCACTCCTCAGAGCCTCTTCTGCTCATTGCCTCCCTCCCACCTCCTCTGGAAGACGTCTTTATTCACTGTCTCTTTTAGTTTGTATTTATTTATTCATTGATGCCTGGGGGCGTCCTTTCCTTTTGGGGCAATAATTTCCTGTTTAAAGTCTTAGTGAAATAACATTGCCTCATCAGAGTATAAAGGTTTCAGGGGTGCGTCACTGTAAATCAACATCTGGAAGGAATGCACTCCATTCACCTCCACCAGTCCAGTTGTCCTGGTCACCACACAGCTTTACCCAATTTCCCACTCCTTCCCTTCTGGAAACCAGTAGTTTGGTGTTACAGACTACAAGTCTATTCCTGAAAGGCTTTGCAAGTTGATTTTCAGAAGATCTGGGAGCAGTTACTTCTCTCTTAGTGGGAATGCTGTGGACAGGTGGACTTTTAACTTGAAAAAGGAAATGCCTGGACCCTACCACAAGCCTCTCACACGTGGTAGACAGACAACCATGGAACGGATTGTTCTAGCAAGCAATGGGATGGGTAGCATGTTTGAATGTGCAGTGACACTACTGGCAATACTGCCCCCACGTACCCCAACATAAACCCTGACTCCCATTTTTCCTCAGACTAACAGCTGGCTGATACCTGCCTCTAGAGAGAATGCACTCCTTGTCACTCAAACAGAGATAAGGTCAGGTCCTTGTCACCCCATCTCACCGCTGGGGTGAGAGATTGGGTTCCAGAGATTGGTATGGATGGTAGAGAGAAGACTGAAGCTCTAGTTTGAGAGTTGGATCTGATGGTTTCAAAGACCTTTTCAAGTCTTATGACTCAGAGCCCCGCAATTCAAACCTTAGGTTTCTCTGGATCAGTCAAACTGGGATCCAGTAAGCAAATCTGCAAATATTAGCTGAGAACCAAGCAATCCACTTGGACATTATTCCATAGTGGGCCTGTTGGTTTAAAAAGTAGTCTAAAATGTTGTTTTAGAATGAGAAATTGGGGGGAAAGGATATTTTAAAGGGGATCAGTCATTGGAAGAAGATCGGGTAGCTGGCGGACTTCATGTCTAATCACCATGCGTGGCATAGTACGGCTACCACTGACCAGGAGTCTACCCCTGCTGCATGGAAGCAAGGGGCCTCCTCTGTCGCAGATAAGGAACCCAGCAGACATGTCCGAGAAGATCTGCCTTCTTAGAGGATGAAAATTTGGACCTGTCAGTTTGTTCATGCCAGCATAAAGAGAGAGGACAAATCAACTGCCTTCCTTACTCCCATGCTGCATAGCTGATTTGGAAAGCTTTATGTATCCAACGTGAAATAAAGTCATGAGGAAATAGAGATCAACTGGGAGATTTTCAGTCTGAGAGAGAGAGAGAGGGAGCAAGCAAATGAGCGGCCATCAGCACTGTCATTGGAGGGGACTGATGGTTGACCACAAAATTACAGAAGGACAGCGCTGGTAGTGCCTTTAGAGATAACCTCAGTCCTCTCACTATTTTATTTATTTTGTGTTTGATTTGATTGAAGAGATATTGCATTTTAACTTTAACTTGTTTTCAGGTATATATAATAATGAATTTATATTTGCATATAGCACAATAGTTTCACCAATATTTCCCTTTTTTCTCCCTTCATTTACAATTAATCCACTTTACCCATTTCCCCCCACCACTCCCCTGTCTCTCCTGTACCCTTTGAACTGCTTTTTTTTCTCACCAGTAGAAGTCTTTTGTTATTTGGATTAGTTATCTTTCTTTTTTAAAGTCTATCACTGTTTATTTTAGATCATGAATTTTTTTTCGTCTCTACACACATCATATGAGTGATATCATATGTCTTTCTCCTGCTAGCTCATCTCACTAAGTTCTCATTATTTGATAGATGAGAAAAGTGAGGCCCAGAGGGGTGCAATGCTTTTCCTGAGCACACTGAATGTGCTTTTTGGATTATTAGCGGTTGTTCTAAAAGTGACTTTACTCACATTTAAATTAGCAGCAATACCCACTACTCTGTCATATTGGTCAGAATCACCGAAAAACCAGAGAACATCCAACATTTCTAAGTCTTGCAAATAAAGAGTTAGGAGTTTCACCTAAAACCTAGATCACTGGTAGGAACCTGAAAGCCAGAAGCAGATCTGAGTTGCATTCTGAGGCCCATACGTGACTCCAGAATATATTTTTAGGAGACTTCACTGCTGCAGTCAATTACACATCAGGGATAATAAAGGCCAAAAACGCGTTCAGAAAGAAAATCTTCAGCTCTTCACTCCTGGGCTAAATGACTCATCATTGAGATGTGTGAGATAAGTCCTGCTGCTTTATCTGGATACCCGTCCACCTGGCACAGAGTTGCCTTCATCGTGGAGTGTAGCCTCTTATTCATGACCCCAAAGCGAGCTGAGTGCCACAAATATTTGACTGGGTGTCTGAAACTGGCAAAAAGACTTCTTTGATGTTCCACTTATTGAGAAAGAGTCCCTGGACCCCTTGTCTATAATGATGAAATTCATGTCGTAGCTGTATCCTTGGTAAAGCTCTTAAACTTCTTCTTTTATGAGGCCGCTATAGGCCATGGTCACTGCAGTGGCTTCATTCTGGACACCAGTGTGTCAGGCCAGCCACAGGTCTTGACTGGCCTTCTGGTAGGCTGGCTTCATGAATTAGTGTTACTCTACGAGATCTGGTTTGGGCGGCTCTGAGACGATCCATAGCCTATTCCCCACACCTCTCCTCACAATAAAAGTCAACGATCTCACTGTCATTGTCCTTGTGATTTCGTCAGCAGAGTCCATTCCTTCCTATGTTTGAATGTATCAGTCTTCTGATGTCCCTACTCCTCTCAGGAGAGGCAATACCTTAACCTATGACTAACCAAAACCTCCATGGCCAAAGGCTCCCCTGGGAAATGGGTACCAGACCATAGATGAGAAGTCTTCAAGGAGTGGATGGAAAGAAGAGGCAATGCAATGAACTTGGTGCACTTCGTCATTTTGTTCAGAGCCAACAACATGTGCGAGCTTGTGTGTCTGTGTGAATATATACACGTGTGTGTATTTTCCCCAAAGTGAGCCTTTTTTATTCTTTTCAAATAAAAATGTGCACATCTTCAACTTTCCTTTCCTTTTTTAATACAGGATTGAGGCTTCATTTTTGCTTGTTGAGGGAATGCACATACCCAAGTGTCTGTGTATATGTGTATGCGTGTGTCTATATCTACATCATTCATAGCTCTACTCATCTTATTTCTGTCTATATATCGCTAGTGTCAGATACATGCACACAAATACACATATACACACATATTACAAATCTTTGTCTTTACAGTGTCAGGTGTCAGTTTCCTGCCCTAGCAAAAATACTAAATAATACTCAAAAATACTCAATCATACTTTTATTAACAACTGAGCCCCTTACCTTGACAAAGTCTTCAAACTGTCTTCTAATTTCCTCACAGTTCAGTAAGGACAAGGAGCCCTCTCCTTTGTTGCATCTCTGTATTGTTTTCATAAACACAAAATCTTCGTGAAGATTCCTTTCATCTTCTATCTATTTGTGGAATAACAGGGACATAAGAAATGCAGTTCTGAAAGAGACCGCAGCTAATGGTGTCTGCCTAGACATTCACATCCAGGGCACCAACAATAGGAGGACTTTGCAGGTATAATGGAGAATAAAAAGTGATGGTATGGGATTATTGATACTTGGTCTGTGAAGTTAAAAGATCTGAAAAATCTAGCAATGAAAATATATTATCTGAAACTCGAGGTAGAAATCACAACTCCTCTAATAAAATTTCAGTTCAATGTGACATCCCGCAGTGTATTATTGCAGCAACATTCTCTAAGTGTCCTATTTCTCATTGCTCCAGCAAGGATTGGTCATTATAAATACAGTCTATAAGACAGTTTTCTGCTGAGCTAATCTGCCCACTTCATTTTAGTTTTTGTGAGGCAGTGCTTTATAAAATGAAGTTAATTTGCGTCATGTGTCAATTAGCTTGAGTTCTAATTACATCTTCTTTTAACTTTAGTATTTATAGAAAATATTTGAAATTTTAAGGAAATCATCTTTTCCAAAAGTTAGTGACTTATTTTATTTTCCAAAGTCAGTGAATAATGAAATATACGCTAATCACTTGCATCATTAACTAGTTCTGTGCTATTTTTTTTTTTTTTTAGGATTCAAATTTTAGATTCAAAAGTCCAGTTAGTTGGTGGCTTTCATTGTCAGTAAGAACATACCTAAAAACTATGGTCAACTTGAATTTACTCACCTCTCTTTCCCCTTTAAAGGCTAAGCTGATGTTCAGGCATCTTACTAGCATAGCCCACCAGGTAAACACAAATAAAAAACAAACTGAAAATCCCCCTCTTTCTCAGCAGTGAAACCTCAAATTTTAATAACCCACTGAATTGTCTCAACTATCAAAGACCCTCCTTATCCTCCTAGAAAATCTCATGACTTTAATCCTATGTCAGCATCTCAGTAGAGGAGATTCAAACATCCTTGAGAAAATGCAGTCTACAGAAGCTGTACATCCACAGTTCCCACATCCAGGATTTTAGGAACAGTCAGACAATGGATTAACTTTCTCCTTTTCATCTATATTGGTATTTTGTCAATAATGACCCTCAGCAGAAATGGGTAAAAACATCACAGTGGCTAAATCCCAATGGTTATCTTTTCCAAAGAATGAAAAGCAACCTACCAAGTTTTTACTCTTTTATTTCTAAGTCCAATCACTTAGGACTGTAAAACATCTCAGAGGGAATTGAATGCCTGACCCGGAAATCGACATTTGAAGAATTATACAGAGTGACCATACTACTAAAAGTCTGCAAATTCTGAGACTTATCTGGGTCTGTGCTACTCTGAAGCATAATGAAATTTCAGATCCAATTGACACTCTCCTTTTTTCGTTCATAGGAAGAAATGTTGTCTCCATCAGAAAAAAAATAGTTTCCTTTTTAAGCAAAACTTTAGCAAATCATTATTACTAATGCCCAGAGTGCTTCTTTGTGTCAACTTCGGTTCTAAACTCTTTAGGATGTTAAATTTATTCAATCTGTGAGGTAGGTACGATTAGCATCCCCATTTGTCAGAGGTGGAAACCAGCAGCACATAGAAATACAACTTGCCCAGAATTATAGAGCTAGTAGGGGGAGCAGAGTCAAGATTTGAACGTAGGTAGTCTACTCCTTAAGCTCTTGACTAGAGATGAGCATAGGAGACATCACGAACTAGACAACAAACATTATGCTCTAAGACCATTTTCTATGTGGGTTCCTAACATTCCCTATCCTTTGAGTGGCACTAAAACCAACCAACCCACAAATCAGTAAGGACCCCAAATGTAATGAATAAAGGTTCCTCTTACCTTGTCCAATCTTCTGTGAAGATACACAGCAAAAAGTGCTGACCCAATCATGTGGGTGATAAGAAAAATAGTAAGCAAATACATAAAAATTTTCATACTGACAGGTGGTCCGGTGGTCCCAGATCGGGGAGAAGGTTGGCTGTACGTTTCGATCATCCTGTGTTAGAGTTGAAATGATATCTTCTGAAGGAGAAGGTGGCAGAGGCAGCATGAGAAGACTGTCAAAGTGGCCACCTTACTCAGGATTAGTTAAGAGCACACAATCGTCGCTGCCCACACTTCCTGGAAAATGTGCTTCGTAGTTTTCTCTCCCAGCTAAAAAGTTACGTAAAGGTTCTTTTTTTTTTTTTTTTTTTCTAAATTAGACTCTATCATTCACTTCCAGGCTTTCCCTTTTGTTAGTAAAGAAGAAAAAAGTTTTTTTTTTTCTTCCATACATTCATTCTTGCCTTGAAATGTCATCGACTTAGCAGACAATGGCTGTATTTTCCTATCACTGTCTAACTGCTGGGGTTGACCAGTTTCAAGGAAAGTGACAAATGAATCCACCAAAAACAGACTTATTTCAATTTCAATCTTACTAATATAAAACAGGAACCTAGTATATGGGGAAAGAAGCAAGTATCAACCAAAGTTAGGATTGAAATTTATGTGTGGCGTACCAACTAGCTAAGGACGTCTCAAGACTTCTTTAATCCTTAAACTCAATGAAATCTCAGGAGTTTTTCAAGTCAGGTCTACATGGCACAAAGCAAAAAGGAATACTGGCAATTATTAAATAAAGTTTAGCCGGAACAATAATTCCAGAAGGAGAAATTTCTCAGAGGCCAAGGCTGCAGGGTCATGAGAAAAACCAGGCCAAAACGTAGGACTGAAGTTAACGTAGGAATATTAACTTGATTAACCAAAATTACCTGTCTACACTATTCAAATCAATCTGGCAGATAAGTGCTGATGCCGATGTAGTCGTTCAGAGTGGCGAAAATGGGCTGCAGTTAAGAGACCTGAATCTAGTTCTTGCTGTACCAACAAGTTGCTATGAACCTCGGGCAAATCGCTCAGTTTCTTCAAATCCAAATGGGGGAGTTGTATCTGCCTTGCCTCTAATATAGGTTGTTCTGAAGATCAAAGACATACCCGAAAGATCTTTGAAAAATGTTAAGCAATGGACAACTGTCATCCTGAATTTCTGGAATGTGTTTAGATTAAGATACAAGTTTTCCAAATAACTGCCAACTCCTTATATATTCATAAAAAGCAAACAAACAGTAACATCAAAACACCCACAATTTTTACAATGCCTTGAATCATTGAGATGTGGCATTATGCATTTCTGAGTGATTTGTGCATCGTTTTTATCAGATTGCCTTCAAAATAAAAGCAGCTGTGGAAGTCCCTTGCCCACATCCCAACGTGGCCTGGAAACCATGATAAGATGACTTTGGTGATTCCTATAAAATTGTTTTGAGAGACACTTAGGCAATATAACAAATTACTCTGATAGGCATGCCATCTGCTTTCTTCCTCTCCCACGCCCCAGCACTCTATCCTTGGCCCAGGCTTCTGCAGCTGTTCACGACATCTGCCAAGCTGTCATGCTTCAATGCTTGCGATAAAGTTTGATTGGTCAAGTCAGAGACTTCAGTTCTTCGACAAGTAATCTTCCTTTCACTGAAGGAAAATGATCACAAGAACTAAAATGGACACAAGGACTTCTACAAGGACAGTATCATGCAATTACAGAATGTGCTAGAACTGCAAAGGCACACCCTGAGGGAGAGGATGCTGAAGGGACCACAGAGAGGGAGACAATGTCAGGATTTGTTCACATGACCAAGTTCATGAAGAGATATTGTCCAATCTCCTTGCCTCCATTTTCAGGTCGCCAGCCTCCATTAATCTGATTTCTGATTACAATATTCCCCTGAAATAGTCCCACCACTCCCAGCCCAATAGTTGGGCTGAATATTTTTTGGAGTTTATTTTAGTGATCTTTCCATTATCTTGTTGACTTATTATTCTGCTCCCATGTTTCTGAAAACTTCTCCCACTTGCCTCTCAGAATACTTCTTCACGTGATTCCCTTTTCTCTTTCTATCCCAAAAAGCTTTGAAATTTTCTGTCTTCATTATTCTCTCTTCCTCTTCCCTTCTTTCATTCTCCATGGTTTCACTGAGTGATTCCTATCCACTTTTATGGTTTTCATTACTGCCTTCATTGTGATAAATTTCAAATACATAACTGCAGTCCTGATCTTCAGATTTCTATGTATAGCTGCCTCTAAATTTATCCACTTGGATATCCCGAAGCATAACTCATCTCCTAACTCCACTTCCAACCCAGAGCAGTTTTCCCTATTTTAGTCAATGATACCACCACCCATAGAACTGTCCAGGTCAGAGACCTGGGAGTCAGCCATGATTCCTCCCTCTCACTTGCACAGATTATTACCCAACTCTAGTAGCTTCTTTCTCCCTCAAACTTCCTGATTGCCACCACTTCTCTCTATCTCCCCTCTGGCTCCCCCTGTCAGCATCCAGGCCCATGTCCCCTCTGTGTAGATTACTTACCTTCTTGCTTTCTTTCCTGTCCCACCCCATCCATGTTCGTAGCACCAACAGAATGTTAATTCGAAGTCTTATGATCACATTACTTCATCTGATTTGACCTCCTAAGACTGCCCCAGACTCCAGGAAACAGATTGACAGAGTGTCATGGCGTACTCAGCATGAATAGCATTAGTTCTAGAATAGCCTGCTCTTTCTCTCATCCTCCTCCTACCAGGTTCTCCAGCTTGGAACAATTGGCTCCCTTCCCAGTTTCCACATTTTGTCTTCTGATTTGTGATTCTGTATTAGACCTTCTCTGTGTCCAGACCTCCCTTATCTGTCTCTCGTTCAACAGAGTGTCCTAGCCTAGTGTGGGCTCCCTTGAGAGGGCATCAGTTTTATAGCGGAGGAAGAACTGAAAAGGTGGTGGTGCACTGATTATGTACAGCTATTGATTTATAATGACGCACACCTTCAAATTATAAAATGTTATGATGCTATGTTCCTTAAGTAAAATTAATTTTAAAAAGTAAAAAAAAACCTTTCATCTTTCCAATGCATATAGAAGTGATTTTTAAACTTAGTGTCCAAGACATTTTTTGTCTCTATGGAGTATATGAAAGTGACTGCAGCCAAAGTCAAATACTGACTATCTGTTTCTTTGTCCACAGAAAGAATTGAGTGAAGGGATTGAATCGTTCCATTGTTTAGGTTTTTCTTACACAACATTTTCTTAAATCTGTCACTTTTTCTACTACTGCCTTAGAGTTAGGTTATGATTAATCTGTAGCAAATAATTATCAAGGGGCAAGCTAAAAAAACAATGGATCATACTTCAGTTTGTTTGCGGTGTGCATATGCTTGTGGTTGTGATTTTAGTGTGATAACCTAGAAGACAGTCATAGTTTCTGCTAGGAAAATTGTTTCCAGTACATATGAGGAAGTTAAATATAACAACATTTTGTTTGTTCTATAAGGGGCCCCACAAGGAGTCTTCCTGAACATACCTGGAAAATCCTAGCCTTAAAGAGAGTGTCTTGAAACTTATTACACCACAAAATTGACTCCTACCCACCTTGTCGCCATCTCCTTCAGCTCACTCCTGCTCAATCCTGAGTATCAACCATATCAAGCTGGTTTTCTTTCCCTAAATGTGGTGTTTGTTCAAGCTGTTCCCCGGGAACCTGCCAACTCCCTCCTCTCTTACCCATTGATTTTTAAGAGGCAGCCCCTCCCAGCTGACAAGGGGATCCCTTCTATGCTTAGAATATCATAGAATGTGCCACAGTATACCACAACTGATTTCCCTACCATTAGTCCTTAGAGGGAAAAAAACAATTTAAAAAAAAATCTCAGAATCCTTACTTCCTGACACATTGGTTGCAAAGAATGGGTGATCTTTGTCAAGTTACGAAATTTACTAAGCGGGAACAGAGGGAAGCTACAAAACATTCTAACCTGGCAGAATAACACCAGCTACCTCTGGTGATACAAATCAGATTATCTTGATGTTTTCCTCAATTAATTATCTCTCATTCCTCTGAGGTCAGTTCCATTTGTTTACTTTGAACTTTCTCTTTCAAGTTGATAGTTTTCCTCATACACTGGGTGATTCTTTGCTGTCTGATCATATTTATGAATGAAAAATGATGTTAGTTTTTATGGGCAGGCGGTATGGGTTTCCTCTGCAATTATGTTGAGCTGTTCTCACACAGACTTCTCTCCAGAATGGAAGGGTTCATTGTGGGTTCTAAATGCATACAGCCTGTCAACTGGCAGGCTTCCCTTTAGTTATGTGGGTGGAGAAACAGGGACCCCCACAACTGATAAAGTAACCAAGGTTTTTCTCTAGGGGTGGAGCCTTTTAAGAAGGTTTCACTCTCGACTGATGCTGGTTTTTCTTTTGTTTTCTTTTTTCTATGTATCATGGAAGCCTGGAAGTCTTCACACCCTCCCTTAAAGCCCTCCCCAGGCAACTTTAGCCTGAGGGCAAGGGTCAAAGGCTGCTGCTGACAAAGGGCCCTAGCGGGGCAAGGGAGAGGAGGGAAAAAAAGGCCCACCTCCCCAGCTGTTTCCACTGCAGCTCTTTAATGAGTTACCATAATGATTGCTTCCCAGCCTACCCCTGCTCTTTGCATTGATTGACTGAGACTGGTGCTTCCTAGTGAAAACCCACTTTAACTCTGATTTCTTGAATAGCAATCCTCTGATTTCTCTGCGCGTCCATAGTCATTGGTTTTCTTACTTCCTAGTATCTCTTCAAATTTATTTCACAGTGATGTCACCATGTTTTCCATGTTTGCTGTGCTTTCATTCTTCTGACATGTTATTCTTGACTGAGAAATATATTCGCAGGCTTAATGAAAATGATACCAAGGAATGTACCAGGTCGTCCTCACCTCTTCCTCCCAGTCCGCCGCTGTCAGCTTCTTAGGGATCTTCCAGAGCTGCTTTTGTTCTCATGCAAGCAAATCCACTGATGCGCTCTCACCCTTCTGCAACCTAGTTGTAAACATGACACCGTGTGGCATCGCTCATTTTTCATGTAACAATATGCTGCCACAACGTAGTCTATTGTATGAAGAGCAAGCTCTAATTTAGTTGACTAGTTCTCTATTGCTTTCCCCGATCATATGATACTAAACAAATGCTGCCACGAGTAACCCTCTACTTTTCACTTTTTAAAAATTTCTCTTCAGCCATTTCCATGGGATCTGGAAAGCTGAAAATAGCACATTTGAAAAAATATTGGCCAGTCAACATGTTAACCTGAACACCTAACACTCGCAGGAAAATAACGAAAAGTTGCTATTTATTTTCCAGTCATGGGAGCAACGCATACTAAATGATTGTAGGTCTACACCCTCTTTAAATTGCGGGGTTTTTTTTTATTTAAAATTTTTATTGAAAGGAAAGTTGCAGGCAGGAATGAAGGCAAGTACACAGGCAGGCAGGAAGAGAAAAAGGAGGAAAAAACATCTTTATTTTTATTCTTATTTAGTTCCTCACACTGGATGTCTCCTCAGCCTGGACCTGGGACTTGAACCCAGGGACTAGGTGCCTTATTCCTTGGGAAGGGATGGACCTAACCGCTGCTCCACTAGGGCACACTCAGGCATTATGTATTAAAACTTCCACTACAAGACCCTCTGCGACTTGGAGGGTTTCGGTCGTACCATGAGGCATCCTCCGAGTACGTCTACGGAAAGCCGGAGATGAGGTGGGCTCTGGTGCCTCCATTCAGGGAGCTGAACTAGTTGGCTAGATCTGTGAGAAGCCATTTCAGGAGCCACTTCTTTGAATCCATTCATCTGCGCAAATCAGCATTCGCTGAGCGCCTACTGTGGGCCAAGTGCTGATCTGGATCCTGGAGACAGAAAGACAAAGATGATAATCCTTTCCCTGTCAGGAGCTGCCGGCCCAGAGAAGCCAACCAATACATGAGTGGACAACCATAAAAGAGTGTGAAAAGTGCCGCAGAAGAGGTGACCGCAGAATGCTATGCAAACATCCAGGAGGGGCACCTGTTGTTCCATGAGGGTCGGGTAAAAAGAACATCAAGGAAAGGTCTAGAGAGAAGACACATGTCATAACTTTGGATCCTGATTTTTAGCACCCAACCGATACATCCTAACATTCGGAGTCCCACTGCTGTCCTCGGCTTTTCCAGTCTGAAACCTTTCACTCTGCAGCCTCTTCCAGTTGGCTCTATGTACCCAAACACTGCAAAGGCTCAGGAGGTGGTGGGTCGGGCTTGGAGAGCATCATCTCCAGCAAGAACAAAGGTGATTACCGACAGGAATGTTTGGAGCGTTGGCCTGGTTCAGATGTTAGTTTTGATTAAGTATGACCAGAACCCTTAATCTCTGTTTCCCTCCCTCCCTCCACCCTAGATCCCCAAGGTGAATTTCCCTGGCAGATCTTCACTCTTTGTCTCTGACTTCTTCACCTCTGACTTGTGGGCATTCTGACTCCACTTAGCATTTGTGTAAGAAAAAAAAGCTAAATTTGTTTACGTGCTTCCATAGACAAGGAGGGCAGATATCAGTGGTTACCAAGGGGATGTAGAATTGGGGGGGATTTTTCCTTTTTCCTTTATACTCTCTGATCACGGCATTATTGTTACAATGAGCATAATTTACCATAATCTTTTTACAAAAGTAACAATGCATTATAATACTATATACATTTCAGCTGTGCCTCATTATAAATCAACATCTGTATACACTACATTAACTGCTCCACTGAAAGTACAACTAATCCTTACGATTGACTCCTTTGACACTATTTACTCATCCCTTTCCCCTTATGGAAATCACTAATTCAAACTCAGAGTCTAGAAGTTAATTTTTGTTTTAGTTCACTTGTTTGATTGATTTCTCTATAAGCCACATATGAGTGAGATGCTAGGACGTTTGCCTTTCTCCTTCTAACTTACCTCACGAAACAGTTCCCTCTAGATTCATCCATGTTGTTGCAAATGGCGGGATTTCATCATCTTACTAGGTGAGTAGCATTTCATTGTGTATTTGTACCGCGGCTACTTTATCCAGTCATCTGTCAATGGGAACCTCAGATTTTGGTAGCTCTTGGCTACTGTAAATAATGCTGCAATAAACGTGGATGTGCATATTTATCTTCAAGTCCGTGTTTTTGCATTCTTCAGGTAAACACCTAGAAGTGAGATAACTGGATTGCATGGAATTTCTACTTTTAATGTTTTGAGGAATCTCCACACTCCTTTCCCTAACGGACACACAAATGAACGCCAATGTACACCACCAGTGTACGGGTGTTCCCTTCTCACTGCATCCTCTCCAACACGTGTTTCTTGCCTTTTAAAAATATATTTTCGTTTTAATTCATTTACATTTTTCCTTTTAAAAATTGTAATGAAATAACATTGCATCCTAACATTATGTAGATTGTAGGTCTATCATTGCTAATCAGTATCTGTAGATAATGCATTAAGTTCACTACCAGTCCACTTCTATCCTTTACCATATAATTGATCCCTTTTATCCAATTTGTCTACTCCCTCTCCCCTTCCCTCTGGTTACCACTAATTTGGTTCTATAGACTAAAAGTCTGTTTTGGTTTCACTTGGTTCATTTGTTTGTTTGGTCTATATACCACATAGGAGTGAAATGATACGATCTTTGTCTTTCTACTTCTGCCTTATTTCACTAAGCATAATCCCTCTCGGTCCATCCATATTGTTGCACATGGGAGAATTTCATTTACTTAAGTAACTGAGTACTATTCCATTGTGTATGTGGACCACAGTTTCTTTATCCACTCATCTGTTGATGGGCACTTAGGTAGTTTCCAGCTGCTGGCTACTGTGAACAATGTTGCAATAAACACAGGGGTACATCTACCTCTTTGAAGGCATATTTTTGTGTTTTGGAGGTAAATACCCAGAAGTGGATAATGGGAAATACGGAATTTCTCTTTCCAATTTTTTGATAAATCTTCATACTGCTTTCTATAAAGAGGGCACCAATTTACAGTCCCACCAGCAGTGTCAAAGGGTTCCCTTTTCTCTACATCCTTGACAACACTTGTTTCCTGTCTTTTGATAACAGCCATTCTCACAGGTGTGAGGTGATATATCATTGTGGTTTTGATTTACATTTCCCTAGGAAGAGGTGAGTGGCTGTTGACCATGTGCATGTCTTCTTTGGAGAAGTGTCTATTCAGAGCCTCGGCCCACTTTTAATTGTTTTGTTGCTGTTGAGTTTTATGGATTCTTTATATATTTTGGATATTAAACCTTGCCAGATGTAGGATGTACAAACATTTTTTTCTCCCATTTAGCAGGATGTCTTTTCATTTGTATGATAGTTCCCTTGGCAGTGCAGAAAACTTTTCTTTTGATGTTGTCCCATTTGTTTTTTTTCTGACTTTTTGTTCTCTTGCCATTGGAATTGAGTCCCTGAAGAC
The DNA here is from genome assembly GCA_004363575.1 of Solenodon paradoxus. Lineage (NCBI taxonomy): Eukaryota > Metazoa > Chordata > Mammalia > Eulipotyphla > Solenodontidae > Solenodon > Solenodon paradoxus. The sequence continues at coordinate 18,431 of RJWH01009795.1, forward strand.
ATTTCTAAGACCAGTGTTAAGACTTCTCATTCTCTCTCTCTCTCTGCATATATAAACACACATAATATGTATATACTTATTTATTTCAGATCTTACACCCAAGTATTAACCCATTTTAATTAATTTTTATTTCTGCATGTTTATTTGATTCTTTTGCATGTGATTTTCCAGTTTTCTCAGTATCATTTATCGAAGAGATTGTTTTTGCTCTATTGCATATTCTTAAATCTTTTGTCATTAGTTAGTTGTCCATATTTGTGTTGGTTTAATTCTGTACTCTTAATTCTTTTCCATTGATCTTTCTGTCTATTCTTAGTCCAATACCATGTTGCTTTGATTACTATCACTTTGTAGTATAGTTTGAAGTCAGGGAGCATGAAACCTCCATTTTTGTTCTCTTTTTGTCCGATTGTTTTCCCTTTTAGTTTTTTTATAGTTCCAAATAAATTTCATAATTTATTTGTTCTATTTCTGTGAAGAATGTCATTGGCATTTTGACAGGGATTGCACTGAATCTGTGTATTGCTGTAGTTAATATAACCATTTCAACGATGTCAATTCTTCCAATCCATGAGCATAAACTATCATTTCTTTGTGTTTTCTATTTCTTTCAATGATGTCTTACAGTTTTCAGTGTACAGGTCTTTTACCTCTTTGGTTAAATGTACTCCAAAATATTTCATTCATTTTGATGTGATTGTAAATGAGATTATTCTCTTGATTTCTCTTTCTGCTAGTGTGTTATTTTCATATAAATGAGCAATAGATTATTGTCATAATCTATTTTTGATAAACTTATTGAAGTAAACCTTTATGTACAGAAAATACATAAGTCATAAGCTTAAAGAATGTTCATAATGTAAACATATTCATTGCAGTCATAACCAGATTGTAGATTTTACCAGTATCTCTGAAGTCCCCTTCTTGTCTCCTTCCAGTCACCTCCACTTCTTTCAAATGAAACCATTATTCTGTTTTCTGTCACCAACGGTTAGTTTTAACCGAGAGGTCTAGGTGCTCCTTATTCTCCCTAGCACTTGATTTTATCAGTATTACTTGTTTTAGTCATTCTGATAGGTCTGTAGTATTATCTCATTGTGGTTTTGATTTGTGTTTCCCTAATGAGTAATAATGTTGAACATCTTTGCATGTGCTCATGTGCCATCTATATGTCCTCTTTGAGCTAACATCTTCCATGATCATAGAACATCATCCTTTTCAAGAATTGCTTGAAAATAATAGTACCATTAACCAAAATTGGGAAGATTCTTTGAATATAAATCCTCCTATGAGACAAATTGGAGTGGTAAAAAGAGCAAGAATTTGGTTGCTAATATCCTGGATTACTCTACCTGTAATAACAATTCCTGCTTCATTGGTTTCCTAAGGATTAGATGAGAAATGATGTAAGATTGTCCGCTCCTGCCTCACAGGGTAAATGTTCATCAGTTCCCTCTGCCCTTCTGGAGAATTCTGGAAAGAGGGAAAAGGAGAGAGAGTTGTCCTTGAGGCAGTCAGTGAGTTAGTATCTAAGGGATAATGGGTGAGTGATACTTAAAGTCAGGATTCTGTTCCTTCACTCCTTGCTGAGTCATTCCTCCCCACCAAACAGGAGGAACAGCACACTTCACAGGAACTTTGGAAGAAGTTTCTAGTCATAGCTGGCTCTTGGATACTGCTGTACTTCTCATATGATTTTAGCATCTATTTTAGCATCTTGTCCAGCAGAAAGACACAAGCCCCATGGTATTTTTCTGTGTAATCTTGAAGTTTACCCCACTGAGGTTCCCTATGGCAGGATTGCCTGAGGGAACTGTGACTGACACCAAGTCACCAATATCTGCTCAACAAATATTTGTCCAGCACTCGCGTGCGGTAGGCTTTCTGATAACTGACAGGGAGGAAAAAGGACTGTAGCTAAGGAACAGAAAAGCAAGGAGAATACTGGGGAAGTACCACAACAGAGCAAGCACAGAGGGCTGGAAGGTCATGGAGGAGAGTGAAGGCATGAGAGGGTCAGAGAAGGTTCCTG
>RJWH01009796.1:0-20451 GCA_004363575.1 Solenodon paradoxus
GCAGAAAACGATTCTCTCAGCAGTATCACAAACAGAAGTCAAAAATGAAATTCTGATTTTTAACTTGAAGTCCTAGATTGATTTTATCAACAAAGAAATATGAGAATGATTTGCCTAAGTGTCTCTTTAAAGTACATGGGACAAGACCTTTGCCTAGAGGGTTACTGAATATTGTTTAGACTGAGGGAGGCTATAGGAGTTTAGGGATTTCAATCATACGTTAATTAAAGGTTTAAGTGGAGCCGCAGCACCATTATGAGAGTAGCGGTGATCTCCAAGTATGACACTTTATAAAGATGACACTGACCCAAATGTAGAGAATGGGAGGAGAAGATGTCAGAAAATACACAAAGATTATTTTAAAAAGCTATGTCAGTATTCCACTAGGAGATGGAATTTTCTTGAATTTGAAGAGAGTGGAGGATTTCAATACACATTGACGAGACAAAAGTATTGATTTGATAATGGTCTTAAAAAGGTTTGAAGGGGAAATCAGTGTTGAGGATGACACTTAGGTTTGTTTCCTTAAAAGGGGGTGGAAGTTAGATCTTCTGTGACCCCAAAATGATCATCCTTTTTATCTAAGAATCATTTGATATTCTTAGATGAGTGCATCCTTTTTTTTTTTTTTCTTTTTGCTTCCAGTACAAACACGGAATGATTCCTCCTGGTAGTGATGGATGATGAACACTACATAACAATATGCAACCCCTTGCTTTTATCCAGCATTGATATCTAGTATCTTCTGCATTCACTTATTACAAATTTCTTATATTATTGAGGTTTTTATACCATGATGCATTTGGGTTTATTATTTAGGTTAACTTTCTGCAAGTCCAATGTAATGCATTATTCCTCTAGTGAATATTTACAACTGTTCAAGATTTCCTGTACTAACTTGACTTAATATGTTATTGATATTGATATTTTCAGTCTTTATACAATCTCATTTTATTTCTATCACTATCTCATTCCTATGCCCTCTTTGACATCATGAAAAAGTCTGAGAAGGGCAGGAGAAAAGCCTTCTCGACACGGAGTGCCCATCTGTTCTCTGTCCACATTTTCTACAACACCCTTTTCTGCATGTATGTGCACCCTGGGTCTAGACCAGGTGAACACCAGGATGAATATATATAAAACATATTCAATATTTTACACAATTATAACTCCCCTGGTAAATCCTTTCATTTATGGTGAGGAACAAAGAAGTTATAGGTGCCTTAAGAAGAAGAATAGCTTTTAAGGCAAATTTTAAAACTTGTTTTCAAGCTTTGCAAAACACAAAGGAATCTGGAGCTATGTATTAGTCTCGGCTTTATCACTTTAAAAGATGGTTAGTGGTTAGGGCAGTTCTGAATGCTCTGTGGTAAAAGTCAACCTCAAGTGATTGTTGACATTCAGTGGGAGAAAGTCTTTCAATCACAGAAAACCGAATTATCTATGAAAAACAACCTTGTTTTTAAATTGAATATTTAGAATTTGCAATTTTTGATGCTGCAGATTCTCCCTAATTAGGTACAAGACTGTGTAGTTTTACTGTGGAAGACATTTGCATGTTTCTCTGCTGAGGTTGGTGTGACTCAGTCGAGCCTCTCAAAAACCTCGCGGCTTCTTGACTGTTCAGAAGACACAGATGAAGTTACTTCATGAAAGAAATTATCCCCAAAAACTTTCTTTGTTGTGAAGAAAATGTTTTAAAAGCACAGAATATAAGACATTAGTAGATTTTACTGAGAATAATGAACGGTGAGATAAAATAAAAAGTGGACCACCAAATAGAAGAATGGCTCCTTGGTAGTGAAGTTAACGTTATTTACTGATGCTGATTTACAGTGATACACACTTTAATCCTGTATAATGTTATCATCAATGTTCCTTTAATAAAATTAATTAAATTAAACAGAAGTCAAGTCAGGAAATGTCAAGAAGCTTAACTAGATGTTCTGTTAAGTTCAGGATACATAGTGATCTAAATTTAATCATTATTTTGGAACATTAGGGAGTCTCTTCAGTATCAACAAAACAACCTCTCCTAGCAACACCTGTGTAGTTTGGCCCTTTATCTGCCATATTTTACTTTCTTTACAAGATAAATATGGTCCCCTTTGTGACTCAGCAGGCTATGAGAGCCGTGGAACCAGGTTTGAGACCCAGATCCAACGGGTGACTAAAACAAATAAGATAAATGTATTTTAGTGTGAGTTAAATACAAGTGGTTAATTTAAAAAATTTTTTTTCTTCTAGAAATTATGGATCAAATCAATTTTGAGTCATAGGAAGCTTTCCGATTCCAAGATATATCACAATTCTGTGTTCTTCTGGTACTAATATGGTTAAACTTCACATTTAAATTTCTAAACAATGTGGAACTTAATTGTAATGAATATTATGAAGAACTGATTCAAATGTTTCTTTTTCTAGTTGTCCCTCTACAACTTACATGAAAATTATATTTAATTTGATATGTCACCTTTTTCATACCATAAAACTCCAATATAATTGGGCCTATTTTTAGGGAAAAGTATAACTCAAATATATGAAAATGCATAGTATATTTTAACAAGGAAACTGTAGGCAATAATGGCATTCAGAATTTGCAGATTTGGGAAAATATCAAGATAGATCCTTTCAGATCTTAGAAGACTTATTCTACTGTAGCATTTTGTTTTATAAAGCAGAAACTCATAAAATTGCATAGTTACCAATATTCTTATAATATCTCACATATGTATTATTATTCAAGTAAAATTAATAAACTTCTGCAATTAAATGATGTCACACAACTTAATTTGGTTAACTATAACAATGAAAGAATTCCAAATTCTCATTTCTGAAATGATTGCCAAAATCTTTCAGTTAGTACAATAAATAAAATTCATCTTTATTTTTATTTCAATGACTTCTTTGTAAGGAAAGTATAATGACTTTTTCTGTTGGCTATTCTTAAATTTAAAAGAACACTAAGTGGGTTAATGTAGAAGTTTTTCAAATCTATATTAACACTGGCTATCCATTGATATTGCAAAATCTTCTTATTGCTTGTAAAATGACTATGTAAGTGTGATTCACTATTTAATCACACAATATCAGGAGGAATTCAATCCAACACAAATGTCCTACTAATCAGATTAGTACAGGGAGAAAATAGTCCTTGTCATATAAATGGAGAGAGTTAACAGAGGTATTTTTGATGTTGCTGGAGATCCAAGTATCGAATCCATTTATAATTCTGAAAGGACCCCTTTTCTCTCTCTGATCAAGCAGGGAGGAAAGATATGGATTTGTGAATAAGGACACCACTTCGAAACACAAGTACTGTGAGGCCAAATAATATTTAAACTCATCAGAAAATCTCATAAATTAAAAAATTTTTCTTCTTAGAATATTTCAGGAGAGACTCTAGGTTTCTAGATGGAGTCTATATAGTTTGTTTATACGTTCTGAACTGATGATCCTAGAATTAGCAAGTGAGATTAATGCAATTTAAAATATAGCTCATCAAGTCGTTCTCTAGACAACAAAAAATATTGGATTCCTAAGTGAAATAATCTATAATAGATTGTCCTTACCGTACTACCAACCAAAAGAAAAACATGCTCCTGGCAAACATTCCCAGACTCCAGGAGTAAACAGGAGCATATGCTTCCAGACAGAGAGACTGGGTTATTAACAAAGAAAAGAGATGCATTGTAACATCTGAATTCTCATCTGGTATACTGAAAGTACACAGGCAATGAGGCAGTATTTATACAATTTATACACTATTGAGAGAAAAATAAACAGTTCCATGGATGATGGATGGTGTTGAAAGTGTATGCAAAAGGATTAGGAACGATTATGTAGGCTGTGTCGACTGCTAAACGCAAGGCATTATTCACTACACAATATAGTGACTAGTTACCCTGTAGATAAGACACCATAAACAATGTACAATAGGAGACTGAAAACTGTACAATAAGTATTTTTGTATATTTTTAAAAGTATAATACAAAGTTCAAAATCTTTTCTGGGAATATTGGTCATTATCACAGAAGATTTTTCCAAATAACAAGATTTATGCAAAGTGTTATGTAACATAATGACATGCTATGGCTCACTTTGAAACATTATCTTCTACTTTCCTGGGTCTATAAAAGTAAAGTTTATATAATTTCTATGGTTATTTGAATTTGTAGATAAACCACTCAGTGTTTGAGAATGGGCTGCTTGCGGGACAGTCTCACTAGATAAAAGTTAGAGTTGGGTGACTCATTCAGTGTGACTCACAGATCACATTGCCTAGTATTCCCATAGATTTTGTGTAACCAGGTACTGTTACTGCCTGTTCATATCATCTGATCTGCACATCTGTATCTTAGGGCTTTCACTGATAGCCAGAACTATATGAACATCATTTAAGGAAGACGATAAGAACTGAAGATGAATGCCATTTATAGAATCTCCCCAATAACATTTATCAACAAATGAATGACAGGAGTTGATAAATATATACCCCAAATCCTTTGCCCTTCAGTTTATATAAAGTTGAAAATCATGCTCTACAGGTAATCCTATTGTTTCAAAAAAAATTAAGAAGGGGACTGAAGGCAAATGTTGGAGTAGCAATATCCTGGGCTCCCCTCCTCTCCACAAACACAAGCAAACTTGTATCTAGGAAAGATTAACTGCCTTTGAAAAGAAGAGAGGATTGGAAGATCAGTATTTATAGGTGATAGAAACCATCACAAAGGTAGGGAGATGAAGTTTACCAGAAATGCCAATGGGGCACCAAGACCCAAGGATGGGAGAGGCATCAGAGACCTGCAGACACTCGGTGGGGACCGAAGGGCTGATACCATATCAGTGCTTTAGCACCTAGGAAATACACTGGAGACGGGGGGTGTCCACATTCAGGAAGGCAATTACAGAAGGGTATTCCTTTGGAAAATACGATTTTAGAGATCAAAGAAACAGGAACTAAACACAGGGGAACACATGATGAAGCATGAAAAGAACTAATGAAAGTTCTACATTTGATGAATTTAAAACTTCAGTGGGAGCAGTAGATAGGAAGGACAGACTCTCTGTGAATGAAGACACTGCTGGGCATCTTCTCTTTTGTGTGTGTGGTGCCAACACACATGAACATCATACTGTTAGAGAATGTCCAACAAACATTATAATTAAAATGGCAAAAATTAAAGATAAAAAGGAAATCTTAAAAGCAGCTAGAGAAAAATGAATCAGAAACAAGGGAATTCACATGAGGTTATCTGTGAATTTCTCAAAAGAAAGCTTATAGCAAAAAGGGAATGGTTCAATATATTCAAAATGCTGAGAAGAAATGAAATTTCTTCTAGCCAATAATATTGTATATTGCCAGGTTAGTGTTCAGAATTGAATCAGTGATAAAGAGTTTTATGGGCAATTAAAAGTTAAAGAAGTCATCAAAATGAAACTCAACCTATAAGAAATAATAAAGGGACTTTCAGAAAATGAGATAAAAACTCACCAAGAAGGAGCAAGACACCGAAAACTTAAAATGCGAGGGGAATAGAAATGTGGGATGTTAGAATGAGTTCATTATCAACTTGCTTTTAATTTAAAATAGATGAGCATAGAATCTTCTATGTCAAACTCATGGTAACCTGAAAATAAAAACCATAAGATATAAGTAAAAAAATGAAAAATGAAACTCAAACATAATAAATAAAAGAATGCTATTAAAGTGCAAGATAATAATAAAAGAAATAGCAAAAGACAGGGTTGGGGGGGAGCCCAGAAAGCAAATAATAAAATGGCAATAACACTTATATATCAACAATTACTTTAAATGTTATTGGTCTGAACTCAGCAATCAAAAGCACAAGTGATTGAACAGATTAAAAAATAAAGACTATCTATGACAAACCTATAGCTAACATCATATTCAATGGTGAAAAATGGGAAGTTTTTCTCTAAGATCAGGAACAAGATAAGATTAGTCTCACCAATTATTATTCAATATAATATTAGAATTTCTAGCACAACAATTAGGCAAATGAAATAAATTAAAGAAATCCAGTTGAGAAAAAGAAATAAAGCCATCACTATCTGCAGATGTCATAATAATTTGCATTGAGAACTTTAAAGACACTACAAAAACACTATTAGAAACAATTAATGTATAATAGCAGGCTACAAATTCAGTGTCATTTCAACATGCAAGCAATACACTAGAAAAAAATTACAAAAATAATCTCATTAACAATTGCATCTAAATACCTAGGAATAAAATTATCAAAGGATATAAAACACCTGTACAACAAAAACTACAAGACATTGTTTAAATAAACAGAAGATGACACAAAGAAATGGAAACACATTCCATGTTCCCAAACTGGAAGAATTAACATTGTTACAATGATCATCTTACCTAAGCAACATACAGAATTCAAGGCAACCCTATCTAAATACCAATGGTGTATTTTAAGAAAATAGAACAAAAATGCTATATTTGTAGAGAATGGCAAAAGATCCTGAATAGCCAATATCCTGAGAGAAAAAGGAAAAAACAAAAACAAACTATCATTCGTAACATCTATATCAAAAAGCCTAGACACAAGTGCTACCAAAGGGTAGAAAAAAAGTAACTCCTGCACGCTGTTGTTAGGAATGTAAATTAGTACAGCCACTTTGAAAACACTATGAAGATTCCTCAAAAAATTTTAAAATAGAACTACCTTATGATCTAGCAATTTTACATCAAGATATATAAAAGATATATGCATCCCTCTGTTCATTGCATTATTTACAATAGCCAAGATATGGAAACAACCTCAGTGCCTGAGGGACGACCACATAAAGAAGATTTGGTTTATACTACTCAACTATAATAATAATAAAAATTGAAATCCTGTCATTTGAAACAACATGGATGGAATTCATGCAAAGTGAAATAAGTCAAAAGAGAATGAATAATACTGGATGACTTCACTCATGTGGAATATAAAGAACAAAGTAATTAAATAGAAAAACCAAACAAAACTGGATTCTAAGTACAGAACTGACATAACCTTGGGGCATGGAAGATGGAAGGAAAGACTGAGTGGTCCGATGGACAGTAGCATATGGATATTAGAACTCTGGTGGTGGGTATGGCATGGTATCATACATTTGAAGACATGTGAGCCTGTACAGATAAAACATACACAATACTATAAACCAATATTACCTCAATTATTTTTAAATTTAAAAACCAAAACAAAGATTAAACCTATTTTCTCACAGTTGAAATTTACTTTATATATTACCAATTATTGATTACATTCATGTCTCATTTCCTCTCCTTCCTTTTTAATCAGCTATTTACAAATAAACTACTTGCACTCACATCTTATCACTGGGTCTAGCAGAACACAAACTAATATACTATATTCCTTTAAGGTATAACAAAATATTTTATTCATAATCAGGAATACCTGTACCATCTTATTTCAATAAACATTAATGTTTTAGAACCTCTATTTTGGAGATGCTCTATCCAGATATTACTTATATCTAAGAAAAATCATAAAGTGGTTCACTCCTCTAATTCATACATATAAGAGAATGTGCCCTAACACTCAAAACCACTCTAACAAAGCTGAGTCAATGCTGCTTTTACATTAGTATCTGAAATGGATTTTACAGCTATTAAATATAATTATATATAAAGAAATAAACACATAGAAGAGCCAGATAATTAAACTGACATAAAATTAAGAGAAAAATCAATGAGATAAAAAGAAGTTTCTTGGAAAAGTTTAACAAAATTGCTTAATTTCCAGCTAAACTAACAAAAAAAAAAGACTTAAATTACTAAATGACAAAATACAAATATCAGAAGAGACATAAGGAACATAATGAAACATATATTATATATAATAACATATATTATACAGTATATTATAATGTATATAAATATATAATAAGCATAAACATTATTAAATATAAATTAAATATAGTGCATATCAGATAATAACAAAATGTCTTGAACAACTTTATGTCAAAACTATGTCCACCTAGTGGAAATAAATGTCCCCAAAAAAAGCACAAACTATAAAATCCTCTTAAGAAGAAATACATGACCTGAACATTTCTAGGGTTTTTTTTTAATCTGAACTTTTACATAGGAATCGTCAAAAAAGAAAACTCCAGCCCACACATTTTATATAAAAGAGATAATTAGAAGCATTTAAAACTAGTAAAGTAAAATATATTGTAATCTGTGCTTTGGTCAAAATAAGGAAATTCTGTCCTAGACTAGAGGTCCCTGGGACTTTTTCTTCTTTAAGCCCAGTCTGGATCATAATTTCAAGTTCTGAGAGAGACAGAACCAGAGAAAAACATGTCACTAATGGTGCACAAAGCCCAAGTGGGTAGGTAGTCAACACCAAAGATCTTTGCAGAAGAAAGAGTAAAGAGTGAAGTGGAAATGGCCATACATGGAAGGAAAAGTCCATGGAGGAGCTTATTTCTCTTGTCAGAAGAAAAGACTATGCTTGTTTCCAGGGTGTATGTGTGCAGGACTATCTAGCATTTCTGCTAAAAAGAGAGAAGCTATGGTAAATCAAAGTCACAGAGTGTCTTTTGATTCCCCAGAAACCCACCCATGTGTTTCTGAAAAATCTTAACCAAATCTTATCATATTAGTATCTCTTTTCTTTGACAGACGGAAAAAGGAAAATGCAGAAGGGTTTAGGATTTAGAAAGGACTTGAACTCCTTTCTCTAGAGCTATCACCCTATATTAAAAAGGAATAGCAAATTGCAAAACTATGTATATAGCAATTTCTTATCTACAAATATACAAACATACGCATACTTGCATAATATATGATAGAAAAATTGGACAGATTCATGCTAAAATGTAAATAATCTATTTCTAGGTAGTTATAGTATATCCTTATTTCATTGTTTTTCAGTATTTTCAAATATTTCTATAAGGGACAATGTATTTACAAAATAAAGTAATTTTAAAGAGTAAGTGTAGGGTACTGACAAAGATTCTCTCATTGGTCAACTTCTACTTACGTTTCTCTGAGCCTTTTTTGAACTAGAATGGACTTTGGGACTTCCAAATCTTGGAACTGTCCAATTTTACCAAGTATCCTGCTCGATCATTTTCACGAGCACTCCTCACCTTCGATAGCTTGCTATGCAATTGGGTTATTCACGTCCACCTTTCCTGAGCGTATGTCTGCTCACCCTGCACTGCCTGCAACAAGAATCTTGTTAGGTTATCTTAGCCAGAATCTCCACCCCACCCTTACCCGTGATATTTTCTTCTGGTAATTTTCCATCTGCTGCTCCTTCACCCTGCTCCTTGCTTATAAATTCCCACTTGCTCATGTGATGGTGGAATTGAGTTTAATCTCTCTTTCTCATTGCAAGATACCATTTCAGCGGTCCTAATACCTACTGCTATAGCTTACCCTTGAATAAAGTCTTCCAAACCATCGTTAACAAGTGAATAATTTGCTTCCTTAGCAAAACCTAGATTGGAGAAGAAACATTTCGTATGTTTTAAACAATTGTATAATTGACCATAGGGAAAACCAAATGAAATATACAAAAATAATTTTAAAAACTTCTTAGAACTAATAAATAAGTTTAGTAAGTTTCCAGATAACAAGATCATTATTCAAAAATCAGTTACATGTCTATATACTAGCAATACACATTCAAAAATTGAGGTTTAAAATACTATATATATTCTAGGACTAAGCATCTGAAAACAGTGATAAATCTCACAAATGATGAGCAAGACTTATACACTGAGAAAGGAAACAAAATTTCAGAGATAAATTTAAAAATGTCTAAATACATGGAAAGATGAATTCCAAGATTCAATGTTGAAGAATATGTCAATCTCTAATTGCATCCATAGGTTCAATAAAATGCCAGTCAAAATACTGGCAGTACTTCTGATAGAAATTTACAAAGTAATTCTAACAGTCATATGAAAATGCAAAGGACAGAACATAGGCAAGACCATATTGACTAATAAAAAGATCTATCATTATCTAAATTCAAGTTTTAAAATTCATCTATAAAGATACACAGGTAGATGAATGGAATTTAAGAAGGTCAAGATATAAGCCCATAAATATATGGACAGCTTATTTTGGTCAAAAGATGAAAATTAATTAAGTGAAGAAAGAACAATCTTTTAAACAAATGAGATTAGAACTGGCTATCTTTATATGAAAAAAATTAAATATACAAAAATAACTAAAAATACATCATAGACCTAAATGCAAAACCAAGAAACATAATACCAATGTACAATCGATAAAAGAAAAAATTGATCTATATGACTAAAATCAAAGATTATTGCTCAATAAATACTACCAAAATTTTTAAAAAGTGCAGCATTTTAGAAGATATCGTGAACTTTCAAGGCTCCAAAATAAGACAACATATAACCGAGCCGAAATTGGGGAAATATTTGAATAGGCACTTCCCTGAAAAAGGTATACAGACATAAAAGAAAGATACAAAAACATGCCCAATGACATCAATTCTCAGGAAAATGAAAATTAAAACCACAATGAGATACCAAACTCTACCTACTAAAATACCCTAAAATACAAAATACTCCATACAGCAACAGCATACAATCTCAGTGCTCCTACAGGACACCAAAATGAGTTAGGAGATAATTACAGAAAATTTAAGGGCCAATAAACATATCAGGTTTTAGTCAGTTACAGTAAATGCTACCTCCACATGTCATGCTGGTTACTCAACCCTCCTGAGGAGTTGTCACAGTGAATTCTCTTTCATTGAGGTTATTTTCCCTCACTTCCTTGTCTTTCTCAAATAAACTTCTAAGGGTGAGGACAACAGATTAATGAGCCTATCCAAAAATATGCTCACTGGTTTCCCCTATGCAGCCATCATTCAAGTTGAGGTTAAACTTTTAAAATTTTACTCTCTAGATATCAAATCACGATTTCATAAATAAGTAAATTAAATTATATCTTTCTGAATGAATTTTCACAGGGAGTTTCCTCTGCTGATGTATGAAAGGCAAATCTAAATATATTACCATGATCAAAGTCCCTCAATTGGGATAGCTTTCCTTTAAGTTGGGGTAAAGATCAAAGTTCCTGATCCAGCATCCAAGGTCCAGTGTGATCCCACCCATGGCTTCCCTGATCCCATCTGGATGCCCCTGTTCCTCTCTTTGCAGGCCAACTATATTTACTGCATTATGCTTCTTAATGATCTTGGCCCTCTGATAATCTAGACCCTCCCATGATAGAAGGCCCTGTGGATAGCATACATCACCTTATTAGAAATGAAGACCCCTAAACCCAACCCAGACCTACTGAAATAAATCTGCATTTAAACATATCTACAGAAGATTCAGAGGCATTCAAGTTTGGGATGCACTGCTCTATGCCACCATCACCATAGTTCTTTGTTTTGTGTTTATTTTGCTCATTCCTCTGACCTTTACGAGTAAAGGTCATATTTCAATCAGCTTAAAGTGGCATGCTAATATAGGTCTGGAATATGCATTTTACTCTGCATCAGGACAACTTGGAGTTGGCTCCTGAGGGAATCTAGAATGGTGGCCTCACTAAAATCATGAATGGTTAGCTCAGACAAAACCATACTAATCAAAGCACTCAGAATAACAATTCCTACATACACTGATTTCCATAAACATGTTAAAATGCCATCTGTGGTGGAAAATAGTGGCATAAAATACAATTTCAGTTGTTATAACTAAAACTGTGTAGAGATTTGATGTTTATGATTTCAGAATCTGTCATACATATGGGGCAAACTGAATTTCTCATACATGCTCAAGTCCACAATGCCAGTAGAAAAGTTAAGCTTTGTCCTAAAGGGAGCCCTTGAGGGTTATCTAGGGAATTGGAGTTCTTCATTCTTTCCTCTCTCAGAAAAACCACACAATTGTGTAATTAATTGTCTCTTTAGTCAGAGCAAATAAATAGAAAACTTTTCTGGAGAGTGAGAAATGAAGCATCCAAAAGGAATCAGTGTAAAAGACTCTACATATCTTATTATTACTCGACTGTTGTGGCATTTTTTCTACTGAAAGATATCATATGAAAGAAGATCTATTATTTTTCATATAATATGGGTAAGAGAGATATGATTTATGTAAGTCATTATAATATAGAAAAATTTAAACTGTTTAATCTACAATAATTTTAATTTGGGTTGACGGTATTTCAAAATAGTCATATGGAATTGAAAAAAATAGCCAATTAAATGTGTGCTTTATTTTCATAACTACAATTTAGTGGTAAGTCTGAATTAGTCTTTTTAATTATATTTGAATTTTTTTTACCTAACTACAATGATTTTATAAGATAGATTTTGTTGAGCTAGAAGGATAAGTAATTGAAAAGTGGTTAAAACATTAAGTTTCACATCGCATACTGTTTATACAAAATCAGTGTGATGATTATGAAGAAAACAGATTTGAATTACCTAATAATTAAAACTTTAAGGTAAATCATTACAAGAGTAATTTCTACCCACTTTTGACAAATTCACTGAGTACTTTAATACATAACAAAAATATATGTATTATAGATTAAATGGAAATGAATCATTAGATATTATGTTTACATATATAAGCTATATAATAAGAATATATAAACACATATATACACACTACACACATGTATCTATATCTATATATATATATATATGTAGATGTGTAGAAAGTGTCCTGTCACTGCTCTCCAGTATTATGAGTTAATAAATACACTCATACTAACTAAATTTGGGAATTTTCAATTATATAATGATTAAATTATAAGGAAGTAAGGTCATTCCATATCAATTGCTATTTAACAACTATAATTATTGACTTTCATTACAATATTGTCTATGCTCAGAATCCAGTTTTTGGTTCAATCTTATTCTGCTAAAAAAAAAAAAACCCATAATCACCAAACAAAAAACTGAACTGGTAGAAAGTGTTTTCTCTTAAAACTAGCAGAATTTCTAGAGAAGGTCATATCTAATTACTATAATAACAGAGACAGCAATTTTTAAATAAGAAAAGAACTTTCAGCCAGTGCCACTATATTTACAAACAAAATATAATTTATAAAATGAAATTTAAAATTGAAGTCTCTTTTTCATACACATATTCTATAAGAAAATAAACTTTTAAAATTTTTAAATAAGAAAACAATGATTCTCAGAACTGACTTATTTTTTGCTAAAATACTTCCAAAGTGGCCTATATTTCACAAACTATTTTCATTGAAATGATTTCATATGCTACTTTTACTAATACTATCTAAATGGAAAAATAATGGGAAATTTACAAATCAATTTATTTGACCTTTAGGCTCCACCCATCAGACAGCATTAATTCCTAACCTGTGTCATGAATTCTAAATACTCTTATATTAGCCTGAACTTAAACTTTCACATCATATACAACAAAGGAACTTTTGAATCACCCATCATCTGACCCAGGCAAAACCTTAGAATCTGTATTCTTGCATGATTTTCTCTAGCCCATTACTAAATCAATTAGCCACAGCCTAATGGGATACCACGGTCTACATGGGCTAAAGTCAACTATCATTACAAAGGGTAGATCAATAAAAATTTCAAACAAGAATTTTAGGAAATAAGGTAGAAATGAAAGACATTTCTAAAAACATTTTTTTTACTTGCTGCATTAAGAAACTAGCACAAGTATAGTAATTGAAAACAACACAATTTTATGAGCTTTCAGTGCTATTGGTCACAAGTCCAGATGATCTCACTGGGCTAAAATGCTGGTTGTGACGCTGTGTCTCCATCTGGAGAATGCAGAGGACAATCAGTTTTCTTGCCCATTCCAGGTTCTAAAGGCCAAATGAATTCCTCGGCTTATGGCTCTTTCTCCATCCTCAAAATATCAATCACTTGTAAAGACTTTATTACAAGTCTCCTCTCCATTTAAGGTGATTAGACTGGGGCCCACCCAGGATAAACTTATTTTAAGATCAGCAGATTAACAACCCTAATTTCACCAGCTACCTTCAATTCTCTTTGTTTTATATCCTAGCAAATTACAAATTCCAGTGATTAAGATGTGGACAGCTCTGAGTGGGGGGTAATACTGTGCCTACTAAAAACTTGAATAGCTCTAAGTTTGTAGAGCTGACTACTCATTTCTTTCAGGGAAGAACAGTCTCTATTTGGCAAATACTTCTGATGGATCAACCTAGCTGTGGAAAGAGGGCCTCAGGGCAGTGCCTAGTGGGCCAAGGCAAGTACAGAGCAGGAATCATGCCAAGGAATCAAGTGGTTAACAATCATGAGACTCCAGGGACAGCTGAATAAGAACATTTTAAGGAGTGAAGGACCTCACCATAGAAGGAAAATAGGAGAAATCCTTGAGGGAGAAATGGCCAACAACTTTGAGACACAGAGATTCAGCTAAGAACCTGGCCTTAGTCTATGCTAGTTCTTCCTTGTCTATCTCTCCTAGAGTTTCAGAAAAGTCAAAAAAAAAAATACCTTGTTTCAGTGGAGACTACAGAACTGACAACTTTTAAGAAAAAACAGAGTCAAATATTCACCCAACCTCTAACCCTGTCACTTCATTTCTTCTTCAGTCTTTATGAGATACTTCCTCTTCTGTCTCCTTTGGCTTGTCTTCATGACACTTTCCCATCTAAATCTATTATTTTCCTGTAACTCTACTTTCTGTTGTTTTCATTTTAGCGACACGTATTTTCTCCCAACTTCTCTCAATGCCTTCTTCTATTCTTCTCTCTTTTGAAAACATTTAAATGTTCCAGAGGAATAAAGAACCCAACATGTGTCTACAAAAAGTAGAAAAATAACAACTTATCTCCACATTTCTTGGAGTACTCCATAACATACCACCACCTTGTTTCCTGGTCTCCTCATTGTTTCCTTTCTGCCAATCTAGCCTCAAAGTGATAATTGCTCTCGTGAAAGCCACTATAAATCCCTGATTTTCCACACAAATTAAATCTGATCATGCCTCATGCTACTTGAGCATTTATTTTGACATCTGACACATAACTCACTTCATTTTCCTTGAGTGTCTTTTCAAGTTCACAGCAGTTACCTTTCCAGTTTCCCTCTTGGTTGTCTATTCAATCTGCTCAATATATTTTATTTCTCCCTGTCTCTTTTTGTGTAACCCAGGTTTCTTGGCAGTAGATATCAATTAGTTGAATGGAAAATTGGTTATTATATAGAAACATAAGAGAGATTGGAGAAATTAGCAGAAAACCAGAAAGAAACAAAGGGAGAAATGGAGTCAATCAACATCCAAAATCTTGTCTCAACATGAAATCAATGACAGTTGTCACCTCCATTGCTGAATTTTGGAAAGCAGATCACACTGACAGTGTCACTGGTGTGGAGGCAGGACACATTTGAAATAACATTCCTATTGCTGTCTTTGCAATCAATATTCTCATTTGTTCATGTATGTTTTTTTCTCCCTTCTCACGTTCTGATATAGATTGGTTGTGTGTGATTTGCCAAATTTAGACAAGTTCTCTCATTCTAAGAGATATCGAGTCAGAATCATGCCCTTCTGACGTCTTGAGTGGGTGGTAACCTTAGTAGGCCAACCAGAATATGTGATAGAAAAGGGATCCGATATTGGGTATCTTAATATGTACTGCATGTCTACTTTATAATCTCTTTAATACAACTCCTCAAGCTTCTTAACATGACCTTTGTATGTACATTCTCTACTAAATAGATCATACGCAAATATGCTTTAACTTACCCGATGACTTTGAAGACATTATATGCATTAATCTATAAAAGATGCATACTACTAAGTGAATGTAGCTTGGATTTCTGAGGATACTCTCTCCATAAACTACTCTTGCATTTGAATTCTTAATGACAAGTTTCGAAGATCATTTAAACAGGTACCAAGTGACTCTTCTATCCTCCACTGACCACACCTTTTACAGTTAAGATGTCACTAATACTTGTGACCCTTCCTTCTAACATATTTTGCATCTATGCATCCTTCCCACCATTTCAAAGGTCCTATCACCCATGGACTAGGAATGTCACATGCATTTGAGTCAAAGGAGAGAATTTTATTTTAAGGTGTGGATAACTAGAATTCATTCTGATGCACTGAATTAATTTCTACACTAATATTTAAATATCTATATCTTTCACAAAAAGAACCCTAAGGTAACTATGATATGTAATCTGATTTGGAATCCACTGGGAATAACTACAGTTTTCTAAATAGTATTCATGTCGATGGTTGTCCTTCCACGATACCTAGTTTCTACAAAGCCAAAAAATGAATTTCAAAAACTTTAAAGTTTCCATGCATGCCTTTTTCATGAGAAAGAAATATTCATAATCCTCCCGGTGGCACTGAATTTATTTTATATTCCAGATCCTTTTAACATCTATTATATTGACTCCGAATGCATGTCCCAGACTCAGAATTTCCATACCATTCTTAATCATGTCCTCATAAAAATACATGTTTATAATGTCTTTCCTCTTTCATAAAACTATTAATTCTTCCACATTGTATTGAAATGATTATATTTATTTCCATTACTTCAAACCCCCAAAATTACTTCTGCTTACAGTAACATTATGTGAAATTAAAGAGCATCCTTATAGAAATATGATTTGTTGCGAATCCATTGTAGCAGTATTTGGTTTATAAATCTACAGTGAATGTTTATACACTTATTACATTTCAGATGACATCCAATAAAGACATGGAAGAGAAAAATGCAACACTGGTGAAAGAGTTTGTTCTCACAGGATTCACATATCAAAAGGAGTGGCAAATCCCCCTCTTCTTGGTGTTCTTGCTGATATACCTTATCACCATGGTGGGCAACCTTGGTCTCATTGCTCTCATTTGGAATGACCCTCAACTTCACATCCCCATGTACTTTTTCCTTGGGACTTTAGCCTTTGTGGATGCTTCATTATCATCCTCTGTGACCCCCAAGATGCTGATCAACTTGTTTGTAAAGAATACAATCTCTCTCTCTGAATGCATGATACAATTTTTTTCCTTTGCATTGACTGTTACCACAGAATGCTTTCTCTTGGCAAGTATGGCATATGATCGCTACGTAGCCATATGCAACCCTTTACTTTATCCAGTGATTATGACCAACAGACTGTGCATCAGGCTGCTAGTCTCATCATTTGTAGGTGGTATTCTTCATGCCTTTATTCATGTAGGTTTCTTGTTTAGATTAACCTTTTGTAATTACAACATAATTAATCACTATTACTGTGACATTATACCATTGTTTAAGATCTCCTGTACTGACCCTTCTATTAATCTTCTGATGGTTTTTATTTTCTCTGGTTCAATTCAGGTGTTCACCATTTTGACTGTTGTTGTCTCTTATACACTTGTTCTCTTCACAATCTTAAAAAAGAAGTCTGTAGAAGGCATAAGGAAAGCCTTCTCCACCTGTGGGGCCCATCTTTTATCTGTATCTTTAT
The DNA here is from genome assembly GCA_004363575.1 of Solenodon paradoxus. NCBI lineage: Eukaryota > Metazoa > Chordata > Mammalia > Eulipotyphla > Solenodontidae > Solenodon > Solenodon paradoxus. The sequence continues at coordinate 17,496 of RJWH01009796.1, forward strand.
ACTATGGCCCTCTTCTCATCATGTATGTGCGCCCTGGATCCTCACAGTCGAGTGATCAAGATATGATGGACTCACTATTTTACACTGTGATAATTCCTTTCCTAAATCCAGTTATCTATAGCCTGAGAAATAAGAAAGTCATAGATGCACTGACAAGAACATTGAAAAGAAATATTTAAATTTGATAGTCCTATCTTTTCTCCTTTCATAAAATGGTCACAAAATTGAGCAGATTAGAGGTGTTGAGTGTTTAAAGTTTTTAAATTACAATAATCCTATTATTGTAATTATCTAAGTTGTCAGTACCTAATAAACTTCTTAAAGTATTGGTGCATATTATTTTAAAACACAAGAAATTTTACCAAATATCATATCATATACTAAAATTATAACTAATGATGAAAATTTATTATATGTGTTCTTCTATATGGCTTTAAAAATTCATTTTATTGGTACACCCTGGTGGAGTAGTGGTTAGGTCCATCGCTTCAAAAGGAGTGCAAGCCACATACTCCTGGGTGCGAGTCCTGGGCCCTGAGGGAAACAACCAGTGTGAGCAACTAGAAAAAAAGAAAATAAGATTTTTCTTCCTCTTCTCTCTTCATGCCAGCCTCATCTCATATATAAATCTATATTGCATACAGCCCTGTTTGAATGAGCAGGGTCAATTCTAAGGAAATCTGCTGGTCATCAAAAGGTCCTTCATTTCATTTTATTTGATATAAGGTGAAATCACTTCTTGTGAGGATTTGACTTTAATGTCAAAAACAAAAATAAACAGAAACAGACATTGAAAACAATGAAGAAAATGTGTAAGGGGAGTAAAAACAGTGCAGGATGGGCAAATTTTAAGATTCTCTTACTTGATTCAAGTCATCTACATATTATATAATCGGAACATATACTTGAAGCATACATACTTAGAATCTGGTAGCAATGATAATCCTTTGAAAGTAATTGAGAGATATAACATAATCTAAGAGTATTATAAAGAAGTGTCTATTCCTTCTCAGACACTCACTAGTTATTTATAAAAGTTACACTAATTCAGAATGCTGAGAGATTAGAGTGAAACAAGGAATAGCCTTAATCCTCCTTGAATTAAAAATACATGAAGCCATACAATAAAGAAATCGGTTATAAGCAAAGTGGTTAAAATATGAGTTGATACTGACTTTAATGCATGTTTACAAAGTTCAAATAATTTATTTTGTCATTTCACACTATGTGCTTATTAGGATACCGAATTCACACCACTGTGAGTAGCTCACAGCACACCACCACCAGCGTCCCAGTGTCCCTTACTACCACCAGTCAAATCCTTTCTCTTCTGTACTTCCACCCAACCACCCCCATAGCCACTGTTTCCAGTATTTTTCATATAGGCTATTCTCACTGGTGTGATACCACATTGTGGATTTATTTCTCAGCATTTCTCTGATGGTGAGTGATGCAGAGAAATATTTCATGTGTTTGTAGGCCATCTGTGTGTCTACTCTAGAAAGGAATCTATTCAGCTTTTGATCCTAATTTTTTTAGCAGGTTGCTTGCTTTTGTGTGGTTGAGTTGTATGAATTCTTTTTATATTTTGCAGATTCAGCTCTTGCCAGATATATTCTGTGCAAATATCTTCTCCCATTCAGTGGGCTGCCTTTTGGTTTAAGTGGAAGTTTCTTTCTCTGCAATGAATTTTTTATGTAGTCCCACTTGCTGAGTTTCACTTTAGTTTCCTTTGTGATTGGTATCTCTTCCCCAAAGATATCTCTCAGATTGATGTCATAGAGAGTTTTCCTTATATTTTCCTCATTGTATTTTATGGCTTCGGGTCCTACATCCAAGTCTTATATCCAAGTTTTTGATCTGCTTTGATTTAAATTTTTTTGTATGATGCCAATGAATACACTAGCTGGATTTCAGTGTCTATCAGAACATTTGCTAAATAGATTTTCCTTCCTTCATTGCATGTTCTTAGCACTCCTGTCACAAGTTAGCTGCCCCTATAACTGTGGTTTTATGGATGGGCTGTCATTTTTAACCCCCTGATCTGTTTGTTTTTATTCCGATATCATACTGTTTTGATGGCAATCACTGTAGTATTATATGAAGTCAGGGAATGTGATTCCTCCATTTCCCCTCTTTTTCTTGAGGATAGCTTTGATTATTCAGTGTCTTTTTCATTCCATAAAAACTTTAGTATTGTTTGCTCAATTGGTTTGAAAAATGTCCCTGGAATTTTGATAGGAGCTGCATTGAAATTACATATTTCTTGAGATAAGACAGGCAATTTAGTTACCTTAATTCTTCTGACCAACCAGTATGGGATATTTCTCCATCTCTTTCTGTCTTCTATTTCTTTTTAACAACATCATTTTTCATCATAAATTTTTAAAGTCCTTACATATTGACTATTTCAAGCAAAAATTATATACTTTTAAATGTAGCTAAAGAATCCAAATACCCTCCTTATACATTTAAAAACATGAATAAATTCCTCTATAAAAATATATTTTTAATATTAGTCCTTGTTTTCTTGAAACTTGTATATCCATTTTATTTCATTCAGTTTCATCACCCTACCATGCTCTTACAAGAATACAAGCATATACATTAAAAATAACTTTTTCCTTTCTATGACTGTAATAAGTGGAGCAAAACATGACTCATGTAAATGTTGAAAAATACTAAATAATCAGTATAATTTAATTGAAAATGCATTTCTTAATCAAGGGATGGTACATTGCCCCCAATTATTTCATATATGTATAAATGATATTAAACATGGCTAGAATGAAACCAGAGTTAGCATGTATTCTATTCCTCTTTTTTCCTTTTACAGATGAAAATATTAAAAACCTCTGTTTACATTTACATCAGTACAGGCAATTTGAGAAATTCTGTTTCAGCATTGTTTGACCAATTCACTAAGTTAATTATATTCCTTTTTACTTTTTTCCAA
>RJWH01009797.1:0-20438 GCA_004363575.1 Solenodon paradoxus
TGCGTGCCCCACACTGCAGACAAAGAGTTTTTAAAAACTGGTGGAATCATGACCTCCCTTAAACCTCTCCCAGGGCCCCTCCTGTCCTGGGATTAGACACTAGCACTTGGCACAGCCTGTGTGGCTCCACCTGACCAGTTCCTTCACTGTTTCCAGTCTCTCCAGTCATGCTGGAGGCCTGTCCTCAGATGCCCCAAGCTCCTTCCTGCCTCAGGGCCTTTGCATAGGCAGGCCCCGCCCCATGGAAGCTCTTCCCCTTCCTCTTTGCCCGACTGTCTCTTGACCCTTTCTCAGCGCCAGTGCTTCCCTAAGGAGGCCGTTCCTGGAACCCCAAATCAAGCCTCATGTTCTTCTCCCTCAGGTAGTTTCATGTCTCACTTCACAATAATCTCCCCGTTTAATTCTATTCACTTGCTCGTCTGTTTGTATCTCCCTTCTCTAGACTATAGGCCCTCTAAGGACAGGTGACATCTCGTGTTGAAAACAAAGTAGGCACTAGGTAAACATATGGAATGAGCGTGGGCACGAATGAGCCAAGCGGAAGACCCTCTGTCTCCTGAGAGTAACAGACACCGGGGAGCAGGTCCCCAGGAGGGCCTGGCAGATACTTCTCCTGCCACCGCCCATGGCCCTGTTGTCATGTGGGGAAGTCCTCAGGGATGCTGTCCCCTTTGCTGCGTACTCAGCAGCCACCTCTCTCCAGGAGGCTGGTATTAGCTCTACTTGTTTCCGCACATCACTTCTTCTGGGAAGATCATAACATTTTGACATCACGAGGTCCTGGAGATGCCAGAGACAAACTAAAGGGCCAGTGAACGTCAGGCAGGAACCCCGTCCCCTCCCGTGCCTCCAAAGGCTCCCTCCAGTTGGAATGGAAGGATGCCTATCGGGCTTGATGTAGGATGGTATAGGGGCTGGGGGGCGGGGAGTGGGCATATGGGGGCATGTGGGACACCCCTGGAGGCCCAAGGTCATTTGAAACCCAGCGGCACCGCTGATACCAGTCCAGCTGCTTCTTCACTGGGAATCTGGCAGAACCTGTCACAAGTCGGGTTGAACTAGCGAATTCATTCAATTAGCCCATTACCTGGAGGCCCTGCTGATTGGGTGCTCTTGTGATTTGCTTGCTTGATAAACACTTTCCTCCCCAGGTGCAGGAGACAGCCTGGCCAGGCCCAGAGCCCAGGAGACAGCCTGTGGCATTACCTGCTCAAGGCCCTGGGGACTGCGGTGGGGGACAAGTCCTGGCATCAGCCCAGCCAGCCTTCCTCCTCCTGCTTCCAGGCAGAGTCTGGGAGCAGAACCCCACAGCCAGGAATTTCCATGAAGTCAGTCTTCTGAGCCCTTTGATGTAGCCACGCCCCTGCCTTAGCTGATCAATGGGCCCCACTCTCCCCCTCTTGGACTGAGAGGGTATTGCCACATCAGGGAGACAGACCCTGCTTCTCCGGGTGTCCTGCCAAGCGAAGGTTGCATCCGGCCATCCAGAGGACTTCGGAGGTGTTTGTCTAGATCCTTCTCTCTTATTAACAGGATCCTCTGATTTGACACGTGGACGCTCAGAGGGAGCCGGCCCCTCCTCCTCTGGGATCACAAGCTGGGAGGATCATTTAAGCCTGGATTTGCTCATGGCCATCTTCCCTGCAGTGAGAAGTCCAGCCTGAGATGGGTGTGCACAGAGGGAGCCAGAGCTGGGAGACGAAGGAGCTAACACTTGGGAGACTGGCTTCCAGCTGTTCCTGAAGCCAGTTTCATGCCCTGTGCTTTCTAGTGAGACCTTCGCATTAATCCTCTGTGCTCTGCCGCTGATAATATGCGGTTCTGCTGAAAACAAGTCACAATCAAGGGGCAGATCTCAGTCTCAGAAGGGAAGCCAGGCCTGCAAGAGAGAAGCAGAGAAACAGCAGAGCTGCCTCTGGGAGCATGGGTATCACACAGGAGAGGGCGGGCACTGTCTCTGGGCTAGAGCAGAGGCCCTGCTCCCTGCTCACCATCTGGGGGGTGCTGGCTGGCCGGCCATCAGGAGCACTGCTCTTCTGGGGCTGAGGAGCTTTGCCCTCTGTCCTGAGTGGGGGTGGACCAGGCTGCTTCTGGGGCCAAGTAATTATTACCTCCATGTTATAACATGGAACTCAGGAAACTGAGTTCTAAAAGAAGTGACTTTTCTGAAGTCACACAGCTAGTAAGGGGCAGAGTCAGCATTTAGAACTGGGTTTGTCTGATTCTAAAGCCCAAGGTCTTAAAGATTCCTCTAAAGTGCTGGGACTCCGAGTGTACAGAACGTGTCTCACCCGTTACACGGCCTCCGGGGCATATACCGTCCCAGCTTTCCTCTGACCTCCCGGGCCTGCCCTTCTTATCTTGACGGATGGGCCTTCCCAAGATGTTTAGATAACCCCACCCCCAATTGCTCAGAACAGGGCTCCTCAAAATGTGTCATTGGGCATGTGGATTATTTCGAGCTGAGGTCACTGGAGGCCCTATGAGCACACGAGAAACTCGTGCCACTTTCTTAACTATCTAAAAGAATGAAAATTGGGGGTATTATCCCAAATGAGGGCTTTTACCAGAAATGTCATTTCTATGACCGGGCAAACATTTAATGATGGAGCATCCTGTCTTCATCCCATGAATAACTCTTTTGTCCTATGAGTTCCCCTCCTTTCTCCTTGAAGCCCCAGGCCCCCTTCCTTAGCTCGGGGTTTACATGCACACAATTCAGTTTATTTTCCCTACTGGTCTGATGTTGATTTGCTCATGTGACAGGGGGAGAGTCCCTCTTGTGGACCCTCCCTTTATTCTGTCCTCTCAACAATGGTGAGCCCGGAACCTAGTCCTCTCCTCTTCCTTCTCCCCACAGACATTCTCTTCCTCCGCCTGACCTCAGGCGAGACCATGCAGTCCCAGAGCAATTCCATTTACACATTGACCTCCGCAATCAACGCCTCTCAACCGTCTGCTGCGTTTCCACTTGCTTGTCTGATGGGCCTCTCAACTTTTCTCCCAGCTCGTCTGAGACAGCGGTGACATTGTGTTAGTTTCAGGTGTACAATGTGGTGATTGGATAGAAATATATATTGCAAAACGATTATCACAAGAAGGTTAGTTAACATCCATCACCTCGCATAATTTCAATTCTTTTTGCTTGTGGTGAGAACATGTCATATATACTCTTAGCAACTTTTGAAGACCTCATTAAGTATTATTAACTATACCCACCCGTTGTTCATTAGATCCCTCGAACTTACTCATATAACTGGAAGTTTCCACCCTTTGATCAACTTTTCCCCATTTCCTCCACCTCCCAGCCTCTGACAACTACCGTTCTACTCTTTTTTATCAGGTTTTAAAACTTGGCTTGGTTTTTGGATTCCACATATGGTGAGATCATACAGTGTCCGTCTTTGACTTACTTCACTTAGCACAATACCTTTGAGGTCCATCTGTATTGTCACAAATGACGAAATTTCCTTCTTTTTTATAGCTGAATAGTATTTCATTGTGTATATCACATTTTCTTTCTCCATTTATCTACTGATGGACACTTAGTTTTTTCCCATATCTTGGCTTTTGTGAATAATGCTGCCATGAACATGGGAGTGCAGATATTGCTTCAAATAGTGATTTCATTTCCAGTGATAAACACCCAGAGTTAGGACCGCTGAATCCTAGTAATTCTGTTTTCTTGTTGGAGACACTTCTGTGTCGTTTTTAACAGCAGTTGCACCAATTTACGTTTCTACCAACAGATCACAAGGGTCCCCTTTTCTCCACATTTTCTGTGCCTCTCAACTTACCATGTCTGCCCAGAACTCCCCCACCCCAGCCGGAAAGGCCATCACACCGGCTCCTCTGCCTCCCTCGAGTCTCTAAGTGCGATCGCCTCCTGCAGCTGGAAGGGAGGTGGGTGTGTGAGCTGCTTAGACCGTGGGCCGGGGTGCACGTCGGTGCTTAGTTCCCCAATATTGTCAGCAGCTGGCAAACAGTTGTTCATTGGGCTCATTCAGCTCACAGAACTATTTCTTTTGGCCCTTTCGGTGGTGGTGGTGTTCTCACAGCCCAGGCTGTGGCGAGTCAAGAGAGCAGGAGAGGCTCCCTGCGGATGAGCTCCTGGGCTCGGAGACCCCACAGAGGAGACGGGAAGACCTGCACGAGGGTGACTGCAGTCACAGAAGCACGGGGTGCGGGGTGCACGAGGCTCTCCGACATTGAAATGTATGAGTCCCACAATGAACCCAAGATAGGGGGCCAACAGGCCCACTGCACAATGAGGAGGGTGAGCCCCGAGGGAAGTGGCTGCCAGAGATGCAGCCTTCCACCACTCTTTCTCCCCGGACCGCTCCAGGTTTACCCCTGCATGTCCTGCATCCCAGAAAATTCCTTATTACCGCTCAAGTCGGGAGCATGGGTCACCCTCATCTCTCTGTGCAAACCCAAACCCGTGCCCCCGTTTGTCCATTTGATTTCACTCACATGTCGCCTCAAAGAGGCTGGTCGTGACCGATCACCGAAATGTCTGGTGCTCCCTATGTTCGGCGCAGGGGCTCAGAGGACAGGCAGGGCCTGTCCTGGGGCCGGAGAATGTGGATGGGCATGTTGGCTTGTTGTTATTCGCACAGAATCACCTTTAGATTTGCACAGGGAGGGGGTGAGCGCCCAGTTGGTGAAGAGCAATCTCAGACCAGTGCAGCTACAGCGCCCCCTGTCGTCAAGGGTAGGAACACCTGAGAGTGGGGGGAAGGCACTGAAGCCTGGGGCTTCCTTGCATCTTTAGTCCTCACAACCCCTTATGGGCTCCCCAGTGTGCCCTCAGCTGAGTGTAAGCTGAGTTTCCCAGGGGTGAGGCGATGTTCCCAGGCCCACATAATTGGGGAAGAGCAGATGCACGTGAAGAGCCGCCAGGCCCCAAATCCTGCAGTCAGCCATCTGAGGCTTTGTTTCGGGAACGCAGCCAGATTGATGTATGTGTCTGCAGCCTGGCCCTGCCATTCCAGCTCTCCGGGCCTGAATGGCGGGGCCAAAAAATGCTTTATTACTTAAATCACATTCAATAATTATTACCCCTTTGGCTGGACATTGAGAAATAGTCTCAGCTGCTAAGGTGGAAGGTGAAAGAGAAATTGCTGGAGAAGAGGGAAAAAGTGGCACAGCTTGACTGAAGCTGGGGCCAGTCAGCATGCAGAGATACACCTGAGGCCTAAAAGGCCAGCCTTTAAGGGCCTGGAGGTCTAAGGTCTGGAGCAATGGGCTTCCCGTGCAGTGATTCCATCTCAGACCCCTGGGTGTCCCGCTGGGTCCATCAGCCTTTCCATGTGGGCTTCCCCCTGGCTAAGACAGCTCTGACTGTGGCACCTTTGGCAGCTGCATTCCTGGGACTTCATTCCTGGGATTCCTGACTTCTGGGCCTCTGGCCCCTCTGACCTGTGGCACTGGGCACCTGCTCTCTGTGCTCAGCCTTCGCAGGGCTGCGGGTGCCTGGGGCCTCTTTTCTCCTTGTGGCCTGGCTAACCCGGTTCATCCTCCTGCTCCTGGCAGAAACAGCACTTCCTTCGGGAAGCCCCTGTGTCCCCTGCACTGGACCGTCTGTCCTGCTTTACACAATCTGCACCCCTCTTCTCGGGGTATTGAATCTGTCCTGCCTGGTGCTTAATAAAGGGATGACAGTGTTTGTTCAGCAAGTATGTACTGATCACCCACTGTATGCCAAGCCCCACCTGGATGCTGGGGATCCTGTGGAGATGGGGGAGAAGGACCTCTGGTCTCCGAGAATTTCTTTTCCCAAGATGGGGAGGAAGATGGGAAACAAATTGATACATCAATGGACAAGGTTCCTGATAGGGGTTGTGGAGATAACCCTATGTGACAAATGACAGAGGGACTAGAAGAGGACATACCTGCTTGGGTGGGTCAGGGCCATTTGTTTTGAGGGGGTGACGTGTGAATGGGAATCAAATAGTGGTGGAGGAGGGCTTTCCTAGGGTGTAGGATGGTCAGTGTTAAACCAGGGCAGCAGGAGGGATGAGCAGGTCATCCTAATAGATGTACAGACCCTTCCCTGGAGGAGTCTGAGGTTGAATGAGGTGGCCAGTCCAGAAACAGCTACTGTGAAAGAGATGATGGCACTCAGATGGAGGTGCTTTGTGCTCCGACCTATTCCACGTGCTTCACACACATGACCTCATTTAATCCTCACAACAACCCTGAGGGAAAGGCATTATCATCATCCCCATTTTACAGATGCAAAAACTGAGGCCCAACATGGGTAAGTAGCTTGCTCTGGTCACACACTGGGGTCCATAGTCACACGCAGCCAGGCTGCTGCAGACAGGACAGTGACAGCAGTTATAGCCAGCATGCCCAGCTCCTCCTGCATGCCAGTCTCGGGGCCAACAGGCCTCATCTCAGGGCTTTCTCTCCTCTGCTCTCTGAGTGACTGGTTTTCATCACATTTTGCTGCTCGCATCTTTGTGCCCCAAGAACAGAAGGGAGGCTGAAGTCCAGAGCATGTAACTGGTAAGTGGTATGTGCCTGATCATTTGGGTCCATAGGAACCCAGAGTCTGTTGTTGGTGACTCAGCACCTGACCCAGTGACAAGGCCTGACTTCAGCACCTGAGCCCTGAGCCCCAAGCCCCGACTAGGAGGAAAACCGGAGAACAGAGAAAGCCTGTGAGCGTTTCAGGGGACAGCTGCATTTCAGAAGCGGCTCTCTGTATGGTCCACCATGCTCAGGGTAGAAACCCAAGCACCCGGCAGGTGGGTGCTGCCCACCATCCAGAAGCCTTCCTCCTCCTCCTTTTTCTCCACCTCCTCCTTCTCTTCCCCCTCCTCCACTTCCTCCTCCTCCACTTCCTCCTCCTCCACTTCCTCCTCCTCCACTTCCTCCTCTTTCTCCTCCTCCACTTCCTCCTCTTTCTCTTCCTCCACTTCCTTGTCCTCCTCTTCCTCATCCTCTTCCTCTTCCTCTTCCCAGAGGAGCTGAGTGGGACCCCTGAACTGATGGAGACACTCCCATGGGCTTGGGCACAGATGGATGCCTGGTGTTGAGTCCCCAGAGAGGGACTGGTGGATCTGCCCAGCAGATGCTCTGAAGGCAGGCATGGGACCCAGTTCCCACAAGGAGCACAGGCTGTCATAACAGGGACTCTGGGGATGTTGCTGGAGGCAGGAGATACTGAAATGTCCAGACAGTGGTAGGATGAAGTGCTGTTGGCAGCTTGGTGGCAGGGGACAGTGGGTAACTTAGGAGTGGCAGACCAGCACTCGCACAGACTGACAAGGGTGAGAATAACAGGTCAGAGGTGGTCGTGTTGGGAGGTGAGGGAGCCTGGGTGACTTTCACGATGGCGGATGGTGGGATGACAAGCACTGGTGGACTGTGAGCAGGGGAGTGACTTGTTCTGATGGTGCTTAAGCACATGTTTTAATCAGACAATGGGCAGGAGCAGGCACATCAAAATAATCAAAGCCACCACTCTTGGCACCAACCAGTTGTGACTCTGCTCAGTCATTTCAGGTGCAGAGCTTGGGAGGCTGGGTGATGGGTGGGCCAGATGGAGTCTGAAGGGCCTGTGCAACACGGAAGTGCAGACCTGGGACCTAGAGGAGTCCGGTCCCCAAGGGAGGGTGTGGACTTGGCTCCAGATAGTGTAGTGGAAGCAACTAGAATCTGATGGGTGGGGCCAGATCTAAGAATTCATACTCAGGGTCCATACATTTGACTCCACTTGGCTGGAGGAGTTGTGCAAAGCCGTGTCCTTGGACGGGCTTTCTGGTCGGTCCTCCCTTTGCCGCCCCTACTGGACACCACTTCTCTCGACCCCGAGATGCGCTGGGCTCCCCACTTCTGGATGTACCCCTGCTCTTTCTCATGCCGCTCTTCCCCTGGAATGTCCTCCCTCCCCTGCAGCCCATGCTTTATCATGTCTGTTGGTCAGAATCCTCAGTCCCCTTCAAAGTCCAGCTTACATGTCACCTGTCCCCTGCTCCCTGCCCAGACCCTGTGACGCTGCACTGGTTCCCCTCCTCTCAGGTGAGTAGGAAGAGCCTGGAGGCAGGGACAGGCAGGCAGAGTTTGCACCCAGCTGCTCTGTTAGCTGCCAGCAGTGTGACCTCGGGCCAGTCTTGTCTGAACCTATTCCCTCATCCGCGGGTTGGGGGCACTGAGCTGCCTGCTGCCGGTGTCTCAGAAAGGCGCTGGTAAGTGTTAACGCTGTCACCCTCAGGACAGTCTCTGTATTGCTCCACAAACTCTCTGCTGTAAAATGGACTTCTGAGAGGAAAGATGCTTCTTTGCTCCTCTTTCTCCAGCTGTCCTGGAATTATTTAGTAGGTGTCTACAGGCCCGGCATGGGGCACTGCGATCACACACACAACCCCCCTTGAGGAGCCCCAATGTCTGCCCCTTCCGTGATGGGGCGACCTGACTATAACTGGGGTTCTCTGAAGTCCTGTCTCCGCTCAGTGCCGTCTCTAAAGGAACAGTTCCATAGCCAACAGCCATGGCAAAGAGAATTCCTGTTTTATTTGGAGGGGGTACAATTTGTATCCCTTCCTCACCACTGGGCAACTGCAGATCCTCCCACTATTGAAGCCCGAAAGCCCCCGACCCCCAGTCTGCAGAGCCCTTCTCTGTCGTCCCCCTGCCCCATTCCTGGTGGGGACCGGCACCTGGGTCTTCGTTTCTCCTTTGTGTTTCTCTCCATCACGGATGCTCCTGGCTTAGCATCATGTGTCCGCACACACACCTCAGAAAGCGTCTTGCAAAGATAATATTCTCATTTAGAGGACAGGGGAACGGGAGACTCTCGGTGGTAAAGATACAGGTCTTGTGTGCATGCGCGCGTGTGTGTTCGCAGCAGCACTATAATAACAAATTCCCCTCCTGCCATGGCAGGCTATCACTAATGTCGAAGGAATCTCTCCAGACCTGAAATACTGTGATCCATGAATTTTAAGATGTCAGAACTCAAGGGGATGAGAATGAACTGAAAGCCATCAATGCCTCTCAGATAGGACCAACTCCGCCGCCATGACAGGAGCCAGACCACAAGACAAAGCTCATTTCTCCTCTTAGAGGAGAAGAGAGGACCCGGCTGGCTGAGGCTCTTATCCCGACAGCCCTCCTTTTGGTCCCCAGCTCCAGGGAGCCATCTTCTTTCCTGCATCTCTTCCCATGACCGCTGGGGACCACAGCTGCATGTGTGTGTGTGTGTGTGTGTGTGTGTGTGTGTGTGTGTGTGTGTGTGTGTGTGTGTGTGTTGGGGGAGAAGAGGCATCAGCAGCCCAGCCTGCAGAGCAAAAGGCCAGAGCTTTTACCCTGGTAGAGCCAGGTGTCACCTTCCTTCATTAATTCAACACACAGTGTCCCCACCCTGGCCCGGCCCTGGGGTGGGCACTGGGACCCCAGAGGAGAGTCCCAGCTTGAGATACTCTGGTCTGTTGCGGAGGCAGGTGGGACACAGAGCCTCTCCAGGGCAGGATGATAAGGGCACCAGTGAGGGGAGAACTCAGGAGGCAGGAACCTGGGGAGAAGGCGCCAAGTAGTGGGGCGGAGTCAGGGGAGGTTCCAGGTCACAGTCACAGGACTTAATTTACACCCCTTCAGGTGTTCACCCATTTAGCTCTCCATCCCCATTTCTTGTGCATGAACCACGATGCTGGAGAGGTGGAATCAAGGCCTGGTGGCTGCCTGTGGAGTTCGCAGCCAGTGCAGGAGCAACGCAGTGAAGGGACCTCATCATGCCTGGGGATGTGCTGTGCAGGAGGGGCCTAGATGCCCTGAAGAGACACAATAATAAAGACCTGAGCTGTCCTGAGAAGGAAGGGACAGCCATGGGACCAGGAGGGTGAACTTGGCAGCAAGAAGGGCACATGCAAAGGCCCTGTGGTGGGCAAGAGCTGGTGTATTCTGGGAGCCTGAGACATGGTCTCCAATGCTGGAAGACAGAGGAGCCAGTGTGGGAAAGACTGGCCTAAAGGAAGCTGAGGAAACAGGAGGGAACAGGCTGAGGGGACTCTAGGGGTATCTCCTACCCTTGTCCCACAGCCATGTCATCCCCCCAGCAACTACAGGCTTCAGGGGTGCTTGCTGTCTCTGTGCCCGTCCTGTGTACTGAGCACTAAAGCAGCTGTGGGTGGAGACAGGAGTGATGGAGACACCTCTCAGCTGCCCCTGGCTTGCTCCCACCTCCCTCTCAGAGGGGTTGACGGGAGGGGCCAGCAGCGTGTGCCTTCAACAGGGGCCTCCAGAGATGGCACACCCAGCAGGAGTCTCCAAACACAGGCTCTTGAGAGTGAGACCTGACTATAATGTCTTTAGTGGCGTGATGGCACTAAATGGTGGCAGAGAAAAAGACTTTTATTCTCTGCGGGCTGCCTGGGACTTGGTCCAGCTCCACAACTTGACTTGCTGTGTGACTGTCAGCTTTTATTTCTGCTCCCAGTTCTGCTGTGTGTGGGGTTTCCCTCACATCGACCCATCCTCCAGCCCCAGTCCTACCCTATGACACAGTCCCGACAGGCTCTACCTGGAGATAGCATCAGACCACAGCTCAGTCCTACAGCACCCCCGTCCCAATTCAGACACCAGTACCAAGTGTAGCTTGTCACCCATGCTTCCGGCTATGGATGGGAGAGGTTACGACAACCCTGCCTCAGGGTCGATGAATTTGCTAGAGTGGCTCACGGAACTCGGGAAAACATTTTGTTTTCCAGATCACGGGTTTATTATAAAAGAACATTATTCAGGCACAGCCATGGAAGAGAGGCATAGGGCAGGGCCTGGGGAAAGAGGACACAGCCTTTGTGCCCTGCCCAGCACGGTGGCCCCAGAACCTCTACTTGTTCACCAACCAGAAGCAGTCCAGACCCCACGCTTTCTGGCTTTTTATGGGGGCACAGTTGATGATGTCATTGGCCACTGGTGACCGATTGACCCTCCAGCCTCTCTCCCCTCCCTGGAGAGGGTGGGACTGAGAGTTCTAACCTCTAAGCACATGGCTGATTCTCCTGGCAACCTTGCAGTGTTCTTAGGTGTGTCCCAAAAGTCACCTCATTCTCATAACAGGGACACCTCTGCCACTCTCATCACTTAATGAAATTCCAAGAGTTTTGGAAAGTCTGGACCATGAACAAAGATGAAGACCAAAGTTAGATTCACAAAAATTGTAAGTCACCATCGCACGCAGCTTTTGCCACCACGATGTCGTGTGAACACCTTCTGAAGTCACAGGCAGTTGTTCTTGTTCATGGGCCTGCGTCTGGCTGGGACAGCACCTAGGACAGCACCCGGCCGTGAGGCCAGTGGGCTCGGCTCCAGGACTCGGTGCAGGTTCTGGCAACATGTGTCTCTCAGTCTCTGCATCAGTGCCTCGTGAGGACATCAAAACTGGCACAAGCTCGCAAGAGGGTGGGCACGGACATAGGCTGCTTCCTAAGAACTTGGCTCAGAGTTGACAGCTGTCACAAGCACTCAGAGTCTTGGCCAAAACAAGTCCTGTGGCCACGTTCTTTATCAGCAGAGTGGAGAAACAGACTGTTTCCAGTGGGAGGGCCAGGAAGAGGGCTGCCATATGTCGGGGTTTGACCGAAACAGTCCTGGCCTAGCAGTGTTAAACCACGCCCCCCCCGCCCACATAAAACCACCCGCAGCCCCCCATCCTGTGTCAGACTGACACCCCCTGCCCCACCCTGTGCCTGGGTGCTGCTCTAACTAGCCATGAATATTGCTGAAAAGAATTCAAACGATTACAGACACTTCAGACATCATCCTCTTCTGGAGACCTGGGAAATCCTTATGGCTAATTATGGGGCTGAGATGGTTCCAACAGCGCTCCCATCCTTAACTCTATGTTCCACTGACCTGTATCAGAGGGGTCTCACTGCATTTCCTTTATCCAGGACCACCCAGGTTTGGGGGGGCGGCTGTCATGGAGGCCAACAGGGAGCTGGGGTGGAGCGGGGGGTGTGGGCTAAGAGCTGCTAGGCCCCTCACACTGGGACTTGGTCCAGCTCCGCAACCTGACTTGCTGTGTGACTGTCAGCTTTTATTTCCGCTCCCAGTTCTGCTGTGTGTGGGGTTTCCCTCACATCGACCTGGCACTGTATCCCACCTGTTCACAATCTTATCGTGAGCCCTTTGCCGTGACCACCCTGCTCTCAGCAGTCCCATGGTTCTTGCTGCCTGAAGCCCCCGCCCCCATTCACAGCCAGCTTCATTCCTTACACCTCAATTCCATTTTATTTTTGTGACTCCGCGCTCTCCCTTGCCCCTAGAAAAATTCCAGCGCTACCTAACCCAGATCCCAGGATCTCTGCATGCCAGGCCTCGGCACCAGCTGTCTTCATTTTAGATTCAACAACAAAAAACTACATTTGAACGCAGTCCCCCAAGTCTCAGCAACTGGGGCTTCTCTCTCCCCCAGCCCCATCACCTGCGTCTGGATTGATGCACGTGACTGGAGGTCCTGGTCCCTGGCAGGTGTGTTCAGGTTTTGGCTCATGGAAATTCTCTTCCACAGTCAGTCCCCTCCCTGTCATCGCTGCTGCTGGCTGTCTCTAATGCCTCCTTTGTGTGGCTGTAAATTGTTTTCATTTTGTAAAGTAGGTCTTGACTTTGTATAAATTCCAAACTCTGGAAGGAGTGGCTTCCCCTGCCTCCAGCCAGGCACCACGTCCTTGCTGGCTGAGCTGCCAGGGAAGGTGGAATGAAGGGCATCTTGCATATGACAGAAAAGTCTCTCCCGATGGGGGTCAATGCCCATGGAGTCCACAACCCAGCAGAGTGGGCCGACTCCCCAAGCTCATGAGCAAACATGTGTCCTGTGCACCCAGGCAGGCGGCCTGCGGCCATCAAGGTAGAGATGCCACTGGGAACCGTGGTCACAGAGCCCTTCCTGGGGGCTGAGGGTTGAGCTGGGCTCCCCCCGCGCTCTCGCTCAGGCCCCGCTGGAGTCTACAAAGTGGGGCTACTGGGGTCCCCGCTCCTCAGATGAAGGCTGAGGCTCCGCGAAGAAACTTCGTAAAGGTCATACAACTAGTGAACAGTAGGACAGGGCAGTCTGAATACGTGCTTCTACCTACATCACACCCATGTGTGTGGTGTCGACCAGCCCCTGAGTCTCCCCACCGCCCCACTCCAGTGGGCGCCCAACACACACCATGAGCGTCCATGCACTGCAGGGGGCAACAGCCCCATGTGTGTTGATGAAAAGCCTCCCGTGCATGGGGTCTGAGTGCCCTGTGCTCTAGGGCGTGCCGTTGACACCGCTGCACCATTCTGGCTCCAGTCTGGCCCACTGCCTGTTGCGGAGTCGGGGCTGAGCTGCTTTCGGGTGGACCCATGAACAGCTTCCAGGAGTAGCGGACTCCAAGCCCTGAAGCCTGATCAGAGAACCAGGTGTCCCCGCTCCTGCATCCCCACCCCTCACTCGCCAGTGAGGCGCAGGGGGCTCCACAGGCCTCCGCTCCTCCCTGCCTCCCCTTAATCTCACCGTCCCTCTCCAACCACTTCATGCCTGCCGCCTGGCCTGGAGTCAGCCTTCCTCTGCGACAGAGGGAGATAATTAACTTCGATCGTTCTGGACTAATCAGCTCCAGCGCGGGGAAGGCAGCGGTGATGGAAGGAGCCCAGGTTCGGGGGTGTGAATTATGTGCTCCCAGCGCTTCATCACCCTCCATTACTGTCTTATCTTTATTCATTCTGGCAAATTAAATTAGCACTGTCTTTCCAGTCTTGCTCTCCGGGAGGAATTCAGCAGCAGCAGCAAAGAGGGAACTGGCCATATGGGGTGTTCGAGCATTCTGAGCCTCCGATGTCTTACAGGCCCACTGCTCTGGAACCGGCAGCCACATCTCCAAGGGGCGGAGTTGGGCTATTCGGCCTCTTATACTCGACGGGGAAGGGACGTGCCATCCCAGGTCCAGTACAGCAGTCTGTGCCTCAGTGTTTCCATCAGTAAAAAGGGCCCAATTCTAGAGCTGCTCTGGGCAGCACAGGCCTGGGTTCCGGGATTCTGAGAGGAGGGCGGCCTCAGCCTGGACAGAGGGCTCTGTGACCCCACGCTGGCAGCATGGAGGCTGTAGAGAGGGAAGAGACAATTGGAGTCGGAAGACTTTTTAGATTCTAACTCAGGATGACCTCTAAGGCAGATCCAGCAGTTGACGAATCTGTTCTGCACATTCTGCTGTGAACTTGTCAGAAATACAGACACGGGCACACCCTGGAAGAGTAATGGTTAGGTCCCCTGCCTCCAGCAGAACACGGACCACACACGTCCCAAGGACCCGGGTTCATGTCCTGAAGCTGGCGGGGAGCAACCAAGATGAACAGTTAAATAAAATAAAATAAAAAGTGCTTCTTCCTCTTCTTTCTTATTCCTTCCCGCACCTTTTCTTTAACAAGTAAAATAGGGAGATACTGGAACCATAGCCCGTAACTCTCTCTGACTGTAGTGCCTGGGATTCTGTTTTCCGTCAACGCTTTCAGGAGAGCATTGGGAAAGGCGATCTATGACGCAGAGTTTGGGATTCGCTGCTCTAATCCAATGTTTCTAACTTCTTAGCTCTCGTGCTACTTCTCCCTTCTCGGGTGCCTAGAAGTCTCCCCAGCGTCCCTCACTATTAGACAGCCAGGGGGCTAGGTGACTGGCTAATGAATGGTGTGTGGAAGTGACATGTGTCTCCTCTGAGACGAAGCAGGGAAAATCCCCACAAGACGCCGCAGCTCGCTCCTCCTTGTCATGGAGGCGGCAGGCTGAGATGACTAAGACATGAGCTCCCAGCCTGCGTCACTGTGTGGACCTCGGGGCGGGGGCATCCCTGGAGGTCACCCGGCCAGCACTTGCAGAGAGCTGGTGAAAGACCAAAGGATGGAGAGAAACTCCCAGCCAGTGAGATTTAGGACTGCTTGTTACTATGGCATATTTCTAGCCTAGTCTGACAGATGCAGGGTCCTATTAGAATCTGATAAACACCACAGACAGTCTCCTTAGGAAAACGTGCCTTTTCACAGAGTCACAATATGTGGGCTGCCTTCCTGGGGCTCCATTTCCCCTCTCAGAGCTAGAAATGATCGGCTCGTCACTGTCAACTCCAACCCCGTGATCTGATTTGTGACAATGTGCCATTGCCTTCCTATCACGGCTCCTTTCACCTGAGCCCTGCTTTGCTGCCCTGTAGGGGCTCCAAGTTATTCTCTCTTACTCGGAGCAATCCAGCTGCCTGGTCCTCCTGACCTGTGCAGGTCCAAACTCATCCCGGTGGTCCAGGAATTAAGGTCCTCGTGTGTCAGCACCATCTTCCTTAGCAGATGTCTGGCAATCTAATTGGAGTTATGTCATCAGGGATTGTGTGTGTGTTTGCGACATTAAGTTTGATCAAATTTCTGGGGAGTCTAGTCTCCCTGAATCTCATCCTTTTATTTTTAAGTCAGATTAAGGACCTCAGCTCTCACTGAAGGCCGAACAACTCCCCGGGTCTGTGGAAAGTCTTCAGGACCCCAAACATGTCCAGTGCAGACCCTGAGAGGCTGTCCCAGCCAGAGACCGGATCCCACCTTTGTGCCCCAGACCTGATGGACCCTTACCCACTCCAGTGGCATCTCCTGCCAGAGCTGAGGCTTTTCATATGCCCCCCACCTGCTTCTCTGGGAGATGCAGCCACTGTGGTCAGAAGCTGCCTCTTACTCTCCTCTCCGAGGCTTCTGGGTGTCTCTGACTGCACTGCAAGGGGCCTCCTGCAGCTCAGGGAGAGTCCCCAAGCCTCCCAGGCCTGCATTTAAATGCCAGGTCTGGAGAACTTGGACACGTCACTTAACGTTGTCAGGCTGCAATTTCCTTGGCCATGAAATGTGAGTCATGTGCCTGGCCCACCCATGTCCTACTCTGGCCCGTCTGCCTCCCCTCTGGCTTGTGCCATCTCCTCTGCCAATAGGTCTCCCTGGGTCCCCCTCCATCTGTCACTGTAAGCACTCCCTATCTGCCAGGGCCTGCACTCCTACGCCGCCAGGTGTCCCCTGACCAGACGGGAACGACGTCCCTCCCTGGCCCCTAACTCTGGCTAACGACCCCTCACTTCCTGCCTCTGTCACTGCATTCTCCATGCTCTCCCAGTGAGAGCGGCCAATGGACAGCTGGTGGACAGCTGCCATCTGCCGGGCTTCCTGTGGGGGCTTCACCTGCACTCATCTCACCAACACGAGAGGCAGGTGCTGTTGTCCCCATTCGCAGGAGAGAGACTTGTCAACATTTACTCACGGAGTCTGGCCTCATAGCCGCTTCGTTCTCCTGCTGATTTCTGAGCTGCAGGCCCAAGGTGGTGGGGGGAGTAGGGGGCCAACCCTCATTCCTCCGCTAGCCAACCATGGACCTGATGCAGCTGTGCCCCCAGGACCCCACGTGGGAGGCAGGCAGTTGCCCCTCACTGCTGTGACGGTGGTGAGTCACCTGCCCTGGAAGTCTCCGTGGTCAGCTCTGAGCAATGGGACATATTACTGAGGCTCTGAGAGGTAAAGAAACTTGTACAAGATCACACAGAAAGTGACAGAGTTGAGATTCCCAACCAGAACCTATAGGTCTGGTCTCTGTGCTGTTAGGGGAAAGAAGAGCCTCAATAACTGTGCATGGGGCGGGGGCGGGGAGCTGGAGAGTGCAGAGTAAAGAACTGGAGACAGCAGCATGATTTCAATGGGGGGCCAGACACATCACAGACCTGAGGACCTGGGAGCAATGACCACAGGAGAGCAGTTTCTGGGGGCGGGGTGGAGGTAAGTGTCTGGGGAGTTGGCTTTGGATGGTTGGGTTCCAGGGACATGTGGCATGTGGAGGAGGGGAGAGGAGGGGGTCTCAAAGCAGCTACAAAGCGGGGAGTAGCAATTAGAAGGGGTTGATGGACTCTGAGGGCTATTGAGTCTCAGAGAGAATGAGCAGTTTGTCTAAGGTCACACCATGAGAGGAGCAGGGCTGAGCCTGACCTGAGGCTCCCAACAAAAGGGAAGGACACTCAGCTCCATCCTGTGTGTCTGAGTTGTTGGTGGCATAGGCTCTGCAGTCTGACAGAGTAATGTTCAAAATTCTGCTCCATCTCTCAGCCATGACACCAGACACTCTGCCCTCTGCACCTTTTCTCATCTGTAAAACTGGGGGATAGGACCTACTTCCTATAGACTGAAATACAATGAAAAGTGAAATGAAATAATATAAAGTACTCAGAACAGCCCCTGGCACATTCTCAGCATTAATCAGAGTGAGCTGATCTTGCTTTTTGTGTCCATTATTTTATTGCTATTATTGTCATTGATTGTGATTAAACAAGTAGACTCAACCAGACAGGCTTGAATCCCAGCAGTGTCACTTACCAATGTATGACCTGGGACAATTTACTTCATCTCTCTATGCCTCAGTTTTCCCATCTGCAAAATGGGGATACTATTTGGTTGACATTTTTAGAGTTATCTGAAAGAGTAAAAGTATTAATATATGTAAAGTGCTCAAACATTCTCTGGCATGTAGCAGGTATCATGTAACAGCTAATATACTGATCTTCACCGTAATAGTCCCCTTATCATCCTTACTACCACCATCATCACCTTCACCACCATCATCACCATCACCTTCACCACCATCATCACCATCATCATCACCTTCATTATCACCATCGCCTTCACCACCATCATCATCACCACCATCATCATCATCATCACCTTCACCATCACCTTCACCACCATCATCACCATCATTGTCATCATCACCATCATCACCGCCATCATCACCATCATTATCATCATCACCACCATTATCACCACACCATCACCTTCACCACCATCACCTTCACCATCATCATCACCATCATTATCATCATACCATCATCACCGCCATCATCACCGCCATCATCACCACCATCATCACCATCACCATCATCACCATCATGTATATTCACCACCATTACCCCCCATCTTAATCACCATCATCATCACCATCATCAACCTGTCTTGAAGCAGCAAAGGGTAGATTCTCTTTGTCCCCAGTCCCTTTTAGCCCTTTACCCTTTAGGAGGAAATGAAACCTCCTCTGTCTGTTTCTCAAAGAGCAGCCCTTCCCTTTCTGAGACTGTGCTTCCATCCCCACCTGCCATGTCCCAACTCGGACATCAGGACCAGCCTTTTTTCACCTGTAAGGGGCAGACGGAAAAGGTGGCATTATGGGCCCTGAGCTGCTGTGCAGGGGAGGAAGGTGGGTGTCCCGAGGTCAGTTCCCTCAGAGAGGAGGCTAGAGTTAGGGAGCCAGGGGTCATGTCACCAGGCTGGTCAGAGCTGAGGGGCAGAGGATGAGGGCATGTGAGCTCCCACTCTGCACCAGCACCCCTAATTCAATATTATATTTGCTCCTCACAGTCCTTCCGAAAGGTGGGTAATGCTTTCCCATTTCACAGATGAGAAAACGGAGGCTCAGAGAGGCTCAGCCAAGGCTACAGCAAGTAGGTAACAAAGCTGGGATCTGAGCACTGCCCTGTCTGACTGCATACATGCATACAGCAGGTGCTAAGTCAGTGTCTGCAAACCCTGCTGTGTTCTGGGACTCTGGGCTCCTTCTCCATCTAGGGACTGTTTTAGAGCACTGACATCATTCTGGGTACCATGCTAGGGACAGGAAGTGTTTCTTCTCTTAGAAAATTATCCTGTGAAACCTAGGATTAGCTGGCTTCTCTGAGGACACCTGGGTGGTCTCCAGTGGGGCAGAGACCTGGCAGGGGCAGGGCGGCAGGCTTAAAGGACCTGAGCCTCCTTCCCCAGACCTGTTCACGACTTTGGGGCCTGTACCCCATCTCTTGCTCTCAGGGCCTCAGTGGCTTGGGTCCAACGGTCTTTATTTGAATGATAACAGTGACTGCTGGTACTAACTCAGCACTTGCTACAGACATGCCCAGCAGTGAGCTCTCTACACACATTAGAACCCTGCTCACTTCTCCCCAGGCGTGATTTATCACCCACTGTGCAGAGGGGAAAACTGATCCCAGAAAGGTTAAGTGACCCCAAAGCTTGTCCCTTTTGTCAATGCCAGCCTCTGCCAAGGAACTGAGGGACCCCCTGGGGTCTCTTAACAATGGCTGCCTCCCCTTTGTCCACATTCACAGGAGCAGTGGGCTTGTTCCTAGCTGCACAGCATGAGGGGGAGGAGGAAAAAGGGTGTTGAGCTGCCAAAAAGTGGGGAGCCACCAAAGGAGGGGCTGATGGGCATCCCAGCATCCCGTCTGCTGACTTGCAGCCTCCCAGCTGACCCCTGCGCCCCCCCAGTCCAGCTTGTAGGGCAAGCGCTTCCATGTGTGTAGCAGCTGGCCCACTCTTCTTCCTCCCCCAGGATCCTGGTTCATGCTCAGGTTAGAGTGGCTGGGTCACAGTTGCGTCCCCATGAGGCAGCCCAAAGCCTGGTGTCCAGTAAGAGGAACGAGAGGTTGGATGAAGACACTCTGATGGCCTGCAAGGAAATACCCCATAAGTGAGGGGGTCATTGACTAGTTAGAGAGCTGGTGTGGGAAGAAGGCATTCAGCCTGTGTGGCCCCAGGGGCTGTGTGTGGGACAGCATAGTAGGGCGTGAGGGATGGCTTTCAGTTTAGTGTAAGCAGAGGCTTTCTAACAGTCTCAGTGGGTGTGGTGGGTGACGTGGAGGCGTGAGCTCCCCGTCACAGGAGGTGTGCAAGCAGAGGTCTGTTAGTGAGGCCTGGTGGTAGTGCCCGAGAGGCCTTTCAGTGCCGGGCATGGTGTCCTGGCACCACTGTCACCACCACCATCATGGAGTCTAGTGGTGCTAGACTTGCTCATGGGTGTAGAAGCAGGTTCTGTGTAAAGCACAGCTGGACCTTTCCTCTAGAAGGGCTGTGGCCCACTTCTGGGAAATGCAGACCATCTATGGGGGCACCCTTGTTCCTGACCGGGCGGGGACAGGACACAGGCACAGGGGAGCATCGTTCTGGGAGGTTCCGGGATGTAAAGAGCAGAAGGGACCACCTGCCCCATTTGCCCCAGATGTCTGTCCTCCCCAGGCTGCCCCAGGCTCTGGGAGAAAGAGGGGTGCCGAGGAGCCTTAGCGGAGGAGACAGCCTGGATCTGGGACCCGCCTGTGCAGGTCAGAGAGGCCCTGGGTGCCAGTCCTGACCAGTCCTGGCCGCCCAGGCCGGTGCCCTTGGTGCCTCGCTGCGCCCGAGTCTGAGCCCCCACCCGGTGGGTGTCGAAGGGGAGCTGGGCTCCGTGCCCAGGCCAGCTGCTGCTGTGCGCCCTTGAGCGGGTGCTGAACCTTTCTGAGCCTTTGCTTTTTTGTCTAGAAGTGAGGATAACGCAGGCGCCCTCCTCGGTCGCAGGGCATCCTGGGAACAAGCACACCTGGGAACGGGGCCTCCGCGCCTGCGCGCATCTTGGTTGTGCATCTACGTGGGCTCTGAGAAGT
>RJWH01009798.1:0-11333 GCA_004363575.1 Solenodon paradoxus
GTAGGATCAGGGCAGGTCAGTTGGTGGTTGTGATGAGCAGAAGCTATTTATAGCTTGGGGCTAGGTTTGGCAAGATAGCAAGTTCAATGGAGGCTTATTTCCTGAGGCTTATTCCCTCCTTATCCTGTCTTATTTGCTCCTCACAGGTGGTGGCAGATGGCTATGAAGTGCTCACATTTTATCACCATCAAGAGAAATAGATACAGCTCTGCAAAGTGTATGGAAAGGTGATCTGTGGGATGTATCCTGCATAGGTGATGACTTTGCTCTGTGTCTGGATGATCTGCAGCATGTTAGGTGGAGATGAAACTGATGTCTAAAAAGAGAAAGTTGGATAAAAAGACATACATGGGCATGTGGAGGTGGGAGTCAGAGATGAAGGCCAAGATGATGAGCAGGTTCCCAAAGACAGTGATCAAGTACAGAGCACAGAGAATAGATTGAATCTCTTGTTTCTCAAACAGTCCTGGAGGAGAAATATAGAATCCTCAAGTGGTTTTCAGGTTTTGTTGGGTGGAATAGGATCCAGAAACAAAAAGACCTTTGTTAGGACCAATAAACTTTATTGAATTATTGTTCACCCTATTAATAGTGCCTTTATTATACTTTCCTGACTTTTCCATCTCCCCTAGATGTTCCACTGAAAGAATAACAAAACTAATTGCAGAGTGTCTACACCTAGCCCTTCCCACACACAATATTTATTATTAAGGAAACACTGGGGGATTCCTAGCCTTCATACTAGGGGATCTGCTGATGTCTACAACTCAGAATGGGAATTTTATTTATGACACCCTAATAGCATAGACTTGAACATCTCCTCTTAGAGACTCTTTACAGTTTAAAAGATCTATCATCCCAGATCAAGCAAAGGGGGAATTGGGAATTGGGAATTGGGAATAACACGCATATTTAGCTTTTCTCCAGGCATCTTGGAAACAACAACAAAGTCTCAGAAAACAAGTGTAACTCCTAAGGCTCAACTTCATGTTCACCATCAATTGTTGATTGTGCAAAAAGCCCCATCTATTCAGAACTCTCAAGAGGCTGAAGAACAGTTTGAAAGCTTCTATCTCTGACTTCTCAAATGAAGCAGCTTTGGATTCTACTGCTTGGCTATCTTCCCCCTGGCATGAACCCCTCTCCTCCTCTCCCATTTACTTCCCCCAATGGAACAGCATTAGACTCTGTCCCTTTTGCTTATTCTCTCATTTGAACTCTTGCCAGGGAAACTACATTTGCAGCAAGCTTCTGTCAGTTGTCCACTCTTTAGATACAGAGTGTTTTTTCTTTCCTTGCTTTAATTTTCCTTGTTTTTGAATAAACTATTCTTGTGTGCAACTTACAGGAAAATGTTGTAATTTTTTGGACAAAACCGAGGACCCTACATCCATCCTACCCTGGCATTTCCACATAAAGGAGTGGCTAGAGAGAGACAGAAGCAAGACCTACTCAATGATCAACCTCAGGAACTCGTCGACTTGTTTACCTTTTTCCTGAATGCAATGTGTTGATTAGATAATATTTTGGCTTAATGGTCTCTCCTTTCTTTTCTATCGATTTGGGCTTTCCAGCTGACTACCATCTTTTCCACTAACCACCCTCGCTGGGAAACCTATTCATGAAAACTAATTTTGTGCTCAACGTTGAACTCATCTCATCAATCAGCCTTCGTGTTCTCTGGTATCTTTAATTAAATTGCACTTTTATTTTAAATGCCTTTGCAAAATTATCATTATATATTGACTAATAATAATTATTACTACTAATAAAAAGGAATGGTTCTATTCTTAATCTCCATAAGCTGTTTGAATGTCATATTCTCTATATACCTGTTCAGATAAAAAGGTTAATAGTTCAATAATGAAGATGAAATTGAGTCATGATCCAATTTTTTTCTACCAGGAAAGACATTGTGCTAAATTAGCAATTTTGAAAAATCACAAAATCTATTTTCTTTTTTTAAATTAAAAGTGTAGATATAGTGAGGAGAAAGGTATCATTATTTAATTTTTATTTATTTATTCACACTGGATGCTTACTGAATCTATTTCAATACATAAATATAGTAGTGTGTTTCACAGTCACATTACAAAAACATCCAGTTAATGTCATTGAATAGCATATAAGGAAAATGAAGCGATAAAATGTATTCATTATATCAAGCAGAACAAATAGGATGAATAAAAATGTTTGACCAAAGAAAGCAATGAACATAATATACTGAGAATGTTTTATCACATATAAAGCACATTGGAAGGCAACCTCCTCCAAATATGATCTGATCGCCTTCATAGAGATAAAGACACTCCATTAAAAATATTTTTGAGGAACTGATGAAAGGGGATTTTTTAACTGTGATAAAGTCACTTTCTTGATCATTAGCTAACATTACATCTGACAAAATAAAATTGAGGATTCACCATAAGGATCACACTGCAGACAAATATCTGTGCTACTGTCACCATCCAACAATGTTCTGAAATTTCAAATGAATACGGAAAAGAAAAACCTTATGCAAAAGTCAGTTGATCACATTTTAAGATGACAAAGTTGGCTACCTAAAGTATGGAAAACTATTAAAGCTAAGAAATAATTTTAGAAGTCTATATGCAGAAAAAAACTATCATAATCCCCTATTTCCATCAATATAGAAATATATTACTGGAAAAATAATATATTCAAAACATTACAAAAATATCACAAGCACTGACCAGGGTCTTACTAATAGTTCGTGCTCAGGAAATGACATTGATTGGGGCTCATTTTTATTAACACTCTATTAACAGATTTAGGAGCTGTCTAATCTATGATGAATGGCCTCATTGTGTCTCCCCAGAATCTCAGATGAGGGTGATGTCATCCATCTCATCAGAGAGACAATGGACAGAGCTGCAAACACCTGCCGAGTGTGTGAGAAGGTGAGGAGTGAGGTTCCTCTGATATGCCAACACCTTGAGGTGAGCAATAAAAGTCTGGACACTGGGCAAGATGTTAGGGAATCCCAGGGTCATCTGAGATCGAACTGGGAGAGACACCATTCTGGATGGGGAGGGGAAGGGCACTGGAGATAGCATTGGAACAAGGAGAGAGCAGGGGAATTATTGAGAGAAGTCACTTGAATTTCTATGAATCATTGTTCATCGGATTTCTATGCCCTGCTTTTCATTAACCTCATTATTAAATTCCCCAGAATGTTACTGATATTCTTCCTACTCAGGTGGGATCATTTAGGGGATGAGTTTCATGAAATTTTTCTCTCAGCAGGTGTCTGGTGTGGGCAGCAGAAACACTTTCAAGATCAGTGTGATGTTCCTGGAGGCACAAGAGACTCATTTCTTTCCTAAGATTTGTGAACTCTTGGTAAGGAGCAGGAGGTACACAATTTATCAAACTCTATAAATTGAATGATCACAGCTTCTCGTTAAATAAAAGTTTCTTTTGTTGTAATCTGGGAGGCAAGATATTTTAGTTATATTTTTATAATGTAGTAATATATTTTGAAACTTACCTGTTGGGTGGTGGTACCCTGTCTGGAATTCTTTACTCATAATCTAAGATAGCTTCCTCTATACATAAAATCTCATCATCTCAGGGCAAGTATGAAGCATTTTCCACCTGTGCTTCTCACCTCTCAGTGGGCTCCTTATTTTATTATACCATCCTAGGTGTGTATTTAAGCTCTGCTGGTTCCCAGAGCTCACACTCAAGAGCACAGCCTCAGTGATGTACACGGTGGTCACATCCATGCTGAATTCCTTCATCTACAGTCTGAGGAATAAAGACAAAGGGGACTCTGTAAAGATTCTTCAGAGGGATGAAATATCTGTGATTACAGAACTCAATGCCTGGCAGCCAGAAATTGTGAAAGAAGAATGCTATCCTTTTCATTATTCTGGATTTTTTGATTTTCTAAAATTTCTTCCTGCATCATGTACTCTTGGTGTCTCTGTGATAGATTAACTGCCCATATAGATGTCACTTTATTTTTAGGCTCACAGCTTTATTCCATTGTCTGTCTGTTTAGATTCTAATTCAACACTGTTTTGAGGATAATTATTCTGGGTTATAGTTTGAACCTAGGAAGTCTGATTCTTACACTGTTCTTTTTCTGCAGATATTTATTTTAAAATGGTGTTGAAAAAGTTGGACAAAAAGTGCAAGAAAGAAACTGCATTATTTATAACCTCCCCATAAAAGTCTTAACTCAAATGGATAAAAGGTCTGTAATGTAAGATAAAAAGCATACAACACATAAAAGAAATTGTGGAAAATATTTATAAGACAGAGACCTCAAATATGTCACAAGTGATACTACAACAAAGAAAGATAAAGTACAACTAATCAATTTGGACTGCACCAAATGAAAAAGTTTAGGTAATGCATAAGATATTACCACTAAAATGAAAAACCAACCCACAGTATGGGAGAAGATATTTGCACAACATTAATAATACAAGAGCTTAATCCCCCAAATACAGCATGAACTTAAATTTCAACAACTGAAGGGAAAGGTCCCACATGACATACAGGCAGAAGAAATGAATGGACAACTTCCTACAGAAAATACACAAATGATCTGTACACACATGAAACAATGCTTGACTTCACTAACTGACAGTGAAATTCAACAAAAAATACAATGCAATACCACCTTACACTAGGAAGAATGACCTATATCCAAAAGACTAGAAACAAGAATACTTGGAGAGGGTATGGGGTCAAGGGAACCTTCCCATGTTGTTGATTATATAAATTAGTGCAACCATTTTGGAAAAGAGCATCACGACACTTTGAAAAAATAAAGATGGTTATGCCATTCAATACAGAAACCCCATTTCTTGGCACTTATCAAAGAATACAAAAACACATATTAGGAGAAATATTGCAACCCTATGTTCATGACAGTGCGATTCAGTATAGCCAAGATGTGGAATCAACCTTAATGTCTATTAACAGAGGACTAGATAAAGAAGCTGGGGTTTATATATTCATTGGATTTATATGCAGCTGTTGAAAAATGTAAGTTTTTCTTTTGTGACAGTATGGGCGAATCCAGAGATGATTATGTTAAGTGTAATAAATCACAAAGACAAAGGAAATTACAGTATATTTCAGACATAAACAGAGTATAAAGAAACCAGAGAAAACAGAAAAATAACAACAAAATTTACAGGACACAGAGCTGTGACTACCAGGTGGGTGGGTGGAGAAAGGAAGAAGAAAACAAACTGGTGATGAGGGGATTAGACCTCTGGTGGGTGTGGTGGAAATGCACACAGACTGAGATGCTATTTCGATATATTAAAATGCAAATAGCCATTAAAACAAAAGAAAAAGTAAAGCAATTAAAAAGTGAAAAGCTAGTAGAACAGTAGGATTCACAAGAGCAACAAATACCTTTAACGACTTCCTTTACTATAATTTTTGCTATCCAACATATTTTTTCTTTTCCTAATTTTCCAAATATATTTTCAGTCTTGATCAGAAATAATTTTGAGACTCCTGTTAGTCTCAAATAGTGATGACGTATTAGTTTTATGTATTAAAATTCATTAGTCATAGACTCTCCTTTTATTTTCATTGTGGAATAAATTCTGAAAATTTTTCACCTCAATGTCCATCTTTCCTTTTTAAATCACAGTCTTAATGACATTTTCAGATAAGTTTAATTTACTATACAAGTTTGTTTACAGCAGTCACAGGGTTTATAATAATTAGTAGAGTCCTGTTCTCTTTTCAGCTCATTTCCACAGTATTTGTCAGAATAAGAAAGCAAAGACTATGGATAAAATGTTCTAAATCAACATTTTGAATTGGATATGGATAAATCAATTGATTTAATGTAACTTTAGAATCATGACTAGAAGCATGATGTAGTAAATTCAGTCATACCAGGTTTTAGTATTAATAAGTTTTGATGGTTTTTGTCTACTCATTCAATATTTGGTGCTAGGTGTCCATGACTCGGGATTTATTAACTGGAGGGCAGAATCTACGTTGAATCTAGGGTAAAGTGTATGTTATATTATTGGATGATATAGTTGTCTCTACTTGAAAATTTCCAGAGAAACCTAACATGATGACTCCTTCCATTGCCTTATACTTAACATCTCCTCCTTAAGAAATGTTTCATAAGCATTTTGTTTTACATACATCGCACTGTGGAAGTCACATTACAAGGTGACTTTAGCTATAATTTATTTCTTTCCCTCTAAAATCTCCACAATCCTACTGATTAAAAGATGATTCACACAGGAGTGTGAATTCCAGCCAGACAATGGCTTGGTAACAGACACCTGTGATTGAGGGTCAAAATTTATTCTTGTAAAAACAGGTCATTCCAACTATTACCAATTACAAAGAAGAAAATCTCATTGGTGGGCACTTTTAATACAAGTACCTGAAATACATGTGATGTCCTGGCAATCATAAATGCTGCCTTGATATATCAGAACAAATACCAAAGAAGAAATAGATTATAAATGACATGTATTTAATTTGCATTGACTATTTCATATGCAAATTTGATTCAAGACTGCCATCCACAAAATAAATGACTTAAGATAAAGCTTTGGCTTATTCACGGGCAGTGTATGTCAGAGAGTCCTTTGGTCTCTAGTGGTCTCCATATGTGATCGTGGTCAGGTGTGAGTCAGGTTGAGGTACTTTGAGCTCTTTCACATTGAGGATTTGTTGGTTGTAGACTGGTCTACAGTGACCATGATTGGAGAAATAAAACTCTGCTCCACATTTCATCCCCTCCTAAAATATTAGCTGGACACATTACATGAAAGAGGCAAGTTAAGAAAAAAGCAAAATCTCATCAATATCCCTTGAGGCATAATATCATTTTTACAAAATCCTACAGGCCAAGGAAGAAAAATATCCAAGTACATTCCAAATTTTAAAGTACAGAATTAGACTCCACTTCTGAAGGAAAAAAAACTTTACAGTCAATGGAAATAGTCATTGACACAGATAGATGGTGAAAACACATAAACCAAATCAGTCACAGATTTTAGACTATAGATTGCAATCAGTGGTGACCATAAGGGAAAGTGTAGGAGATGGAAAAATTGGGTAAAAGGCAATAATTACATTGTGAAAGATAGAATTGGGCTCTTGGTGGTGAACTTCATGTACTCTGTGCTGATTCTGATTTATAATGATCCCCCCTTAAACATATATAATGCTATGATGCAATGTTCCTTGATAAAATTAAATAAAATGTTATCTTAAATCACAAAAAGCAAGATAGGTGGTAGTTCTAGTTGATATTGGCAAAATATTGAGAAAAATTATAATTTTCTATTCAGCAATTCATTTCCATTCAGTAACTCAATTATTTGGAATGCTTCCAACTTTGAACAATGACTCCTTTGCCTTCAGCTTTAGGAAAGCATAAATTTATTAGTGGATAGAATGAAAATTTAATCAATGTGCTTTATGAGACACATAAAGTTCTACTTCAGGAGGTCATGGTTCCCAAGACCTAAATGTTCTCTTTCTGTCTCTTATCACCTGCTCACCATTTTAGACTAAAAAAACCTTTTCCATTTAATACCTCACTGAGTTCAGAAATCTGACATCTGACAGATTGATAATAGAGTCAAGAATCTGTTTTTTCATTGATAATGTTTGATGACCTATAGAACCCAGTAAGTGATGTAGGAAAGTAGAGGGGAAGGATGGATAGACTGGCTTGCATATAAACTGGGGAAGTAGAGATGGACATGTTATCAGAAAGATCGCCATGTGGAAAATTATGCACAGCTTTACTATGGAGGGTATTTGATTTTCTCTCAGGTCAAATACTTCAGACCTTCTCTGCTTTTATCTCTTTCTTCAAATGCCAATTTCAAGGTCTCAATTTCTATATCAGGATCTTTCTTTCTCTAGGTCTAATCTTTCCTTATTTTGCAATTTCCACTCCTGTGCTGATGCTTATAATTTAAATAAGGCATGTAGTCCTTCTCCACTTTTACAATGATTTCATCCAAGTACAATATTCTCACACACGTCACATTTTATGCATTCAAGATGATAAATTGTCTCAAACTTAATACCCCTATTTAACCAGCATGCTAGAATTGTGTTTCCTTGTTATCACCAGACATACTCTTCCAACTCCTAGACAACCACCATTTTGACCCTAACACTATACATTGATACACTCGCCATAATTGTGGAGTAACATGAGAATATGACCAATACCGACTTTGAAGAATGGGCTCTGTGCCTGGTGAGCACTGAGCACGAACCTGAATGTAACAGATGGACACTCTAGGATGACAACTACCTTCGCCCGGCTGACTGAACTCAAGATGTCCTGCCCTGGAATCTGGCTGCTCTTGCCCACTCACTACCCTTCTTCTGATGATATCCCCTTAGAAGTGGCTACCTCCTTGCTCAACATCTGTTAACTTTTTGAAGAAATGCCTGACAGCCACCATTGAGGCATATTTCTTCCTGAGCAGCCCCATTAGCAACCCTGAGCTGTGAGCATAATAAAGGCTATGTTGTTGTGACCTGTGTCTTCTCATGACTTCCTCAAATTATCTCTTAGGAAGGGCTTTACTCTACTTGCACTTGAACACATGTGAAACAATCTTATAGTATATCTTAGTATCAATCTGATTAGTGTAGTCTTCAATATTGTTGGATGTAGTTATAGGTCATTCTTGCTGTAAGTATTCATGATGTTCCTGTATCTCACTGCATGTATTCACTTCTTTAATTTATAAGCAGGTATTAATTATTTATTTATTGACTTAAACAGACATTTCCTGCAGTGAACACTAGGCTATATCTATGATAAATGAATATAACTGTTTTCTATGAGTATATGGTTTACGTTTTATGCCAAAGGATGTACTGATACTCACTAATTGATATGCACACAGTGGCTCCATGTCTGTATTTGGTTATTTAAAAATATTTTCTGCACCTCAAATATAAAGATATTAAAATTGTGATTTTTTTTAAAAAAATTGTGTTTGTTTTGTGATTTTACTTTGCTTATTAGAAACAAACCACTTGTGAGGAAGAAATGTTCTTTTCAAATTTTTCTCATTAGGTGGTCCTTTGATACACATGTGAAGAAATACTTCTATATTATATTTATACTTCACTGTAGCTAAACTTATTTCATGCACTTTTTAGATTCTTATGAGAATTAAAAATTAGATGGAGATACAACTGACTTAAAATATGCTACAAGACTTCAGTGACCAAAAAGATGCATGGATGCACATAAACATGATGAGATACATATATTGCTGTGGTTTCAGACTGAGTTTCTACATTGGAGCAGTGCAAGTCATGACTGCAGCTTTAGTCAAAAATAAGATAATAGCATCATAGGCTTCCTTTGAAAAGAAGTTAATCTAAGGTAAAGTCCTAATATAGAGATCCAAGTTAGGGAATAACATTGTCTGAGAAGGAAAAAGAGAAAGGGGAAAAAACTCTCTAATATCAGTTCTCACAAAACTTAATGCTGTGAATTACATAAATTGTACAGAAACATATAAAACAAATAGAAATACAGGAAATAACTAGAAGTGTTATGTCTTCACAGTTGAATCAGGGAGGGAAACATTTGGCTCAGATGTTAGTCCTGTTCTCATTGGCACTTGGTCAGCATTAGGGCAATGGGCATTATAAAAACTTCCTTTCCAAAGAGTCTTTTCAGAATCACTTTTATGTCTTTGTTCCTGAGACTGTAGATGAAGGGATTCAGCATAGGTGTCTCTACTGTGTACATCACTGAGAGGGCTGCAGTTGAATGTGAGTTGTGGGAACCAGTAGAGATAAGGTACACTCCTAGTTCTGTGCAATAAAACAAGAAGACCACTGAGAGATGAGGTGCCCATGTAGAGTGTGCTTTATACTTCTTCTTCCACATATGGAAGAAGCTATCTTAGAGTATGAGTAAAGGATACCAGACAGGGGACTACACCTTGAAAAACAGCAAAAAGATGTATCATCAAGTCATTGAGAAGTGTCAGAACAGGAAAGATGGGCCACCAGATCGAGTTCACAAAATAAGAGAGATTTGTGCAGAAGGACAATGTCAACAACATCAAGTTGTGTAAACAAGGAATCCAGAGCACTCATGATCCGGTACCCTAGAACCAGCAGTCCACAGAGCTGGGGATTCATGATGACTGTGCAGCACAGTCAGTGACAGATAGTCAAGAAGTGGTCATAGGCCACCATGTTCAGAAGAAAGTTATCTATTCCTAAAAAGAGAATAAAAAGTACATCTGTGTGAGGCATCCTGCATAGGTGATGACTTTGCTGTGTGATCTAGATGTTCTGCAGCATGTTAGTGATGGTGGTGGAGGTGAAACAGATGTCTACATAGGACAGGTTGGAGAAAAAGAAGTACATATGTGTTTGGACAGGGCAGTCAGAGATGACAGTCAGGATTATGAAGTTTTACCAGGACAGTGTTTATTTGCATGGAGATGAAAATGCCAAATACTAGGGGCTATATGTTTCATTCATCTGTTAAACCCATAAGAAGAAACTCAAAAGCCTGTGTCATTACCTAGTTCTATGTAGTGCAGGTTTCCACTAAGAAAAAAATACAAGGATGAGTAATGCTCCTAGAAACAGACATCATTCCTTAGTGGAAATGCTATACTTTATATTTTGGGGAAAATTAATTAGGTTACTGTATAGATTCAGCTCATTTTGGAATCCTACTTAATATCTAATTTTCAACTATCCAATCTATTTCTTCTTTTGATGTTATGCATTTCACATATAAATTCTTTCAACCATTTGAGAACTATATGGCTCCTATTTTCAGTGACTTTGAAAGAATATCAGAAATAAGTTGTAGGGTATGTTAGATTTTGACAGGTGATCAGAAAAAATGAACATTGGTATAACAAATATATGAAGATACTGTATAATTTTTAATGAATTTTTGGGAAGATCTGGTTACATAACCTTGTATGAAGAAACTCACACATAAGACACCCTATGTCATGAGTGAATCTGGGGAAATGTGTTCCTGCTGAATGAACAGCCTTTGTGAAGACTCAGAGAAAGGTATTTAGTTTAAGAAAGGAAACCAATTTTATGAGAACGAGACAGAGAATGGGGAGAACGTCTCAGAATTTGTCAAAGAATGAAATGGTTCTCTTTACATTGCTGAAATTTTGTGTTATAAAAAGTCTTATATCTAGACTTCATAAAATTTACAAAGGTATCTGAATGTTTAAATTATTACACCACTGCTATCTGATGATTAAACTCTGACCTCAGTATTATGAGAATCATCTTGGAATAGATGAATCAATGGTCTTCTTGCCAGACTT
>RJWH01009799.1:0-20415 GCA_004363575.1 Solenodon paradoxus
CCAGACACCCCCCACCCCACACACACACGCCTGCCCGCCCCACACACCCGCCCGCGTCCCCGCACACGCATCGGCCTCACTCAGGGTGCCCGGGCCCCACCCCCATGCTCAGGACCTGCGCAGCTGCCCGTGGCCTGTGGGGCACACGGCGGGCCCGCGGGCCCAGCACTAACAGTCTCTCTCCCACCACGCTCCACGGCCGGGTGCCGCCAGACACTGCCCCGCAGGCCTCCAGTGCTCTGTCTGCCGTCCGTCCGTCCGTCCGTCCATCCGCCCGTCTGTCGTGTGTCTGCCTGTGCCCGCGGGCTGCGGCCCGGGGTGGTGTCTCACAGCTGTCACTCTGTCTCTTTGGTCCTGCAGTGGCGTCTCTATGTCACAGCTTTTAGAAGCGCACTCCCGTTAGAAGCACCAAGGTACCCCGGCGCCGGGCAGCGGCCGCATGCTCAGCCCTCATGTCCAGTCCTGATAGCTTTGGGGACCGGCCACGGTGTGACGTGGCTCTGGGCCCCCGGCCCTCAGCCACAGTGACACGTTTGAGAAGCAGGTCCAGGTTTCGTCAAGTCCCCCCAGTCCTCGGCCCCCCACCTGTAACCCCTCCCTCCTTGCCCCCTTCCAGTCCCCTCCTTCCTCAGCCCCCTCTCTGGCCCCCCAACCGGACCCCCTTCCTTGGCTCCGTCCCCTCTCACCCTGCAGCCTTCTTTCTGACCCAGCCCCTGTCAGTCTCTGGCTGTGCGCCCAGGCCCACCCTGCCTGTGCCTCCTGCCCGCACAGTGCCCGGGGCCTGTCCGGGGAAGCCCAGGGACCAATGCCGCTAAGCTCGAATCCTGGACCTTCTTCTAAATGACTTTCTGGCCAATTTGACCAAATTTCTCTGGATTTGGGATCTTGAATCGGAAACTGATTCAAGTGCTGGCCACTTTAAAGCCTTGGCCACGGCGGCTGTGTCCGTGGGAGCATGGCCATGTCAGGGTCTCTGCATGTGAGGTCCCACCGGCCTCTGCAATGGGTGCCGTTACTACCTCTCCCGTGCTGACCTGGTCACTTGCCTGCCCATCCTGGGGACCCTGGCTGCTCTCCTCAGTCAGGGAGGCTGCAGGGACCCCTCTGGTCCTGCTGTCCAGGAAGGTCAGTCTGGGCAGCAGGACCCTGAGCTCTTGGCCCCTGCTGCGGGGGCTGGGCGGGAGGCGTCAGGAAGAGGCAGCGCTCTGGGGCGCGTGCCCAGCAGGGGCAGGGGCAAGCCGCCACTGGCTGCACGGATGCGCTTGTGCCCCAGCCTGACACGCTGAACCTGAGGGCGGCCGAGTGCCCACGCGCCTGTCTCCTCCAGTTCTCACCTCTTCTCTCCCCACAGCCTCGCAGGCTTCTGTACCTGCGGCCCCGCTTTGGGCCGAGAGAGGGGTGCATGGGGCGACGGGTTCAGGGCCTGGGGTTCAAGGTCTCAACTTGGGAGTTCCTGGGTGCTCGGCCGGGCCGGGCCACCTGACCCATGTCCCTCAGCGCCATCCACCAGCACTGGTCCTCCCGGGGGCACGGCGGCCGCTGCCCGTGGTAGGGCTGCCCTAGACCAACCCTAGGACCGCCACCCGACATGGCACTGAGTGGCCCGTCTGCAGGCCTGATGTAGCGCAACAGGGTCGCGGGTCAGCCCGATGCCTGGCCGCCTGCTATGTGGGTTCCTTCTCTTGCAGGCCAAGCAGGCTCTGGGTCTAAAAGGCCTGTTCCTCCGAGGCCCAAAGCCTGGCTCCCTGGACAGTCATGCTGCTGGGCGGCCCCTGCCCCGGCCCTCCGTTAGCCAGAGGCTCCTGCGGCGCACGGCGAGCGCCCCAACCAAGAGCCAGAAGCCAGGCCGCAAGGCCGTCCCCGAGCTGGTCCTGGACACACAGGACTTGGGTTTCACTGGGGAGCCCCCCGCCGCGGCCCCTCCCAGCCCCGCCCCCACCCCCGCCGCCCCACCTGGGGAGGAGCCAGGCGGCCCCCGAGGTAAGGTGCCAGCAGAGCACAGCCCTGTGCAGGAGCGTCCCCCGCGACCCTCCGAGGGCCCGGGGCCTGCGGGGATGGCCGCCACCTGCATGAAGTGTGTAGTGGGTTCCTGTGCTGGTGAGGATGCCGAGGGCCTGCGCGGGGAGGGGCCGCCCAGCCCAGGACTGGCAGGCGGGCACAGGCCCATCAACCAGCAGCCCCGGCCCAGGGCCGACTCGCTGGGGGACCCCCGAGCGGCCCTGGGGAGAAGCAGAGGGGCCCCAAAGGGTCCCCAGGCCCGACGGCAGGGTCTGGGCGGCATCAGCTCCATGTCCTCGGACTCCAGCAGCCCAGGCATCCCTGAGGTGGCCCCCCGCTGGCCCGAGGGGGGCTGCAGGCAGCCGGGGGCCCTACAGAGGGAGATGAATGCCTTGTTCGTACAAAAGCTGGAGGAGATTAGGAGTAAATCCCCCATGTTCTCCACGGGTAAGACCAGACGCCTCTCCCGGTCCCTCGACCACTCCTGGCATGGCTGGGCCAGCGTCTGCCCTGCTTGTGCCCCAAACCGCCGCTCTGTGCTCATCTGTCTTCGCTCCTGTGCTCCGCTGGCTGTGTCTGCCCCGGCCCCACCCCACTTGACCGGGAGGCCCAGCCACCGCGGGTGGGGAGGTGAGGTCTGGCTCAGCCTCTCACGGGCAGAGTCTGCGGGGTCTGCGTGCGTATTTGCAGCTCCAAGCCAGGCCATGCTTGCTGGGCCCCCGAATCTGGCCCTGGGCCCCCGAATCTGGCCCTGTGCCCAGGCCAGGCCCCCTCTGCCGCCTGACCCCGCTTGGGCCCACAAACAGCTTCCAGCCCTCCACACCCCTTGGGAGCTGGCAGTTTGAGCGCACGGCGGCCCCCCGGGGCCTGGGCTTCACAGAGCCGGGACAAAAGGCCCCTGGACTCACACCTCGGGTGCAGCGGAGCCTGCGCGCCCTGGGCCCCGAGCGGCCCGAGCCAGGGCCGGCTCCAGGCACCTCTCAGGGATGGCGGAGCTCTGTTAACAGGACCCCAGCCTGGGGAGGGCGGGCTGGAAGCTGAGCTGTCCTGCCCTTCCCTGCACCCGCCTGCCCTGCCCCGGCCCACCTGCCAGCCCACCCCACGCTGACCATGTTCTCTCTGTCCCCGCACTCCGTGCTGCCTCCGTAGTTAGGAACTGAGCAGCAACTACCAGGTAACGGGGCCCGGCCCCACGTGCCGTCCTCCCCGCCCCAGCAGCAGGCGGCCAGGCTAAGTGCCTGCCTGTGGGGTGTGCGTGGGGGCCTGGCCGTGGGGAGCTGTGGGCAGAGGGTCCACGGGCTCGGCTGATGCCGCTCCTCTTCCTGCAGACCCCCGCCCCTTCTCCACGCAGAGGCCCGTCTCCTCCCCATGCAGTCTGGACACCATTGCTGAAGAGCCAACTCTGGGCACGGGCACCCTCCCACGGGCGGCTGCCCCCTACAGCCCCCCCCTGGAAGGGCCCCTGTGCCCACCAGGACCTGGCGCCACTGTGACGAGGCCCCCAGCAGTCTCTGTGCCCTTGAAACTCAGAACCAGGAGCCCTGGGGACACCAGGCCAGCCCCTGAGAGCAGGTGGTGGGCATGTGATGGTGGGGGCCCCGGTAAGGCATGTGCAGGGGAGAGCGGGGGTCACCCCCAGGCCCTGGGCCACCTGCCCATGGTCAGAAGGACCAGGAGTAAGGGGCAGGTGCCCTCAGACTCCCTGGCAGCACGGCGGCCCTCCCCCACCACGTTCGTGGACGCCAACGGCTGTGAGCAGCCACGGCGGCGACTGGAGCCAGGCAGCCACCGAGACACCATGTCCGCGTCCTCGAACGTGCTGTCCAGCGACACTGTCGTCAACCTCTTCCTGCTGGGCCTCTCGGGGGCCCCCACGGTGCGCCTGGCTCTGAGGCCTTGTGCAGCCTCTGCAGCCTGTCTTGACCTGCCCTCTGTCACCGTCACCAAGAGCAAGTCCAACCCCGACATGCGGGCGGGCCAGCCTCTGCGGGCCCCCGTGCTGCGGCCCGGCCCCTGCCCCCTGGTGGGTCTCCTGGACAGCCCTGCAGCTGCCAAATCCAAGAGCCTGGGGGACTTGACTGCTGCTGACTTTGCCCCCCAAGAAGAGAGCCTGAGCCCCCAGGGCAGGGCGGAGGCTGCAGGGCCGGGGTGGTGGGACCCCCTGACAGAGCAGCTGCGCTGGCTCACAGGCTTCCAGCAGGCTGGCGACATCACCTCGCCCACCGGCCTGGGCCTGGCTGGAGAGAGGTCGGCGGCGGGGCCGGGCCTCCTGAGGCGCTCGTCCTCCCGCAGCCAGAGCCGCG
Source organism: Solenodon paradoxus (assembly GCA_004363575.1). Taxonomy (NCBI): domain Eukaryota; kingdom Metazoa; phylum Chordata; class Mammalia; order Eulipotyphla; family Solenodontidae; genus Solenodon; species Solenodon paradoxus. The sequence goes on from RJWH01009799.1 coordinate 4,302, forward strand.
TGCGCGCCATCGCCAGCCGGGCCCGCCAGGCCCAGGAGCACCGGCAGCGGCTGCAGGGCCGCGGGGGTCCCCCGGAGGAGGAGCGGGGTGCCCCTGAGGGCGCATGCTCCATGGGCCAAGAGGGCTGTGGTGACACGCTGGCGCCGCCCAAGGATGCTGCCAGCCAGGCAGTGGGTACCGCAGGCCCCCTGCTCAGACTCTAGGGGACCGCGCAGAGCTGCAGCCCGGTGTTGCTCAGGACACGGGCGCTGCCCCAGGAGCTGCCCGCTCTGCCCGGCCATGGCTGCCCCTCCTGGGGACGGGGGTGGACCCGGCTGTGCTGTCACGCCACTCGCAGGCACATGGACTTAAAAGGTTGAGACAGCTTGACACTGATTTCATGATGAGCCTGTCCAGTCTTTACCCGGATTTTTGCTGCGTGGGCACGTGCTGTCCCCATTCCTACAGCACGTGGCTTCTGCTCGGGGTGTCGCGCTGGCTCCGCGTGGGCCTGCCCGCCAGCCCTCTGCAGCCATGTCTGAGCCATCAGGCCGGTGTAGGGGACCCAGCTGACCTGGCTGCCGGGCCCCAGGCCAGGTACGCCGGCTGTGCAGACACCCTGCAGTTCCACCCGGCCCTGCCTGGACAAGCTGGGTTTAGGCTGGCCACGGGCACCTGTCCCACGGGAGCCTGGCTGTCGGGGCCCCCGGCGGGCCGCGCTCTGGGCACGCAGCCCGAAGGCTGTGAGGGCAGGGGCAGCCTTCCTTGCTGCGTCCCTAAAGGCTACAGGAGCCTGTTCCTGTCACTCACTCAATGAACACTGGGTGGGTGTCGCTGTGAGGAGGCCGCCTGGCCCTGTGTCTGGGGTCTCCGGGTGAGGCAATGGGACCCGCTTTCGGCTGGAAGCACGCTCACTCCGAGGGACGCGCCCGGGGAGGGAGGGGCCCCCCCTCTGGCCACTCCCAGGGCCAAGCCCAGTGAACCTCCCTGCCACTGGCGGCCTGTCACCAGCGGGGCTCTGGATTTGGCCACCAACCCACAGTCCGGGCAGCTGAGCAGGGGCAGCAGACTGGAGAGCCTTTGTGGGCCCTTCCGCCGCCTGCTCTCGGCGGCTCGAGTCAGGAGAGCCACTCGGCGCCACGCCATCCTTCCTGGGCAGTGGGGTTGGGCACACAGAGGGTGGCTTTCTGCAGGGACAGGCCAGTGGGGGCCTCCTCTGGGTCAGGATGTGACCGGCCCATGGGGCCCTGATGGCAGAGGCAACAGGCCGAGCCTGGGCTCCCGGCTCCGCGCTCGCTCAGAAACCTGCCAGCCAAGCCTGCCGCTGCGCTCCGTCGGAGGCGTGTATTTACGTGTGTGTGTCTATATATAAAAGGTGACCGAACAGTAAAATATGTTCCATTGCGAATGTCTCACGGGACGAGTCTCCCCACCACACACGCAGCAGCAGCAAAGGAACGGGCCCCCTGCCCCGCGAGCGGGCAGCACAGCAAAGTCCCCGCGGTGGCGACGGCGGTCTGCGGCGGTGCTCACTCAGACGGGACCTCGTACTTGAAGATGACGCTGAAGAGCCGGCCGCCCAGCCGCTCGGCCAGCCAGGCGTTCTTGAGGACGGCCAGCTTGAGGCTCTCGCAGCGCAGGGCCGCGCGGTAGTTGGTGTGCACGGCGCGGCCCATGCCCTCGACGACCACCAGGTCCGCTCCACGCTCCCGCGCCAGCGCCGCCAGCCCCTTGTCCAGGCGACTTCGGGGAGGAAGGGGGCAGTGAGGAGGGCAGTGAAGGGGCGGGCCGGCACGAGCGCCCGCACAGCTGACCCAACTCGCTAACTCCGCGGGCTGAGCCCAGCCTGGCCCGTGGCCGCCCGGTCGGGACCCTGGCAACATCCTGTCCCTGGGAGACACGAGCAGCCACTCCCAAACCTGGGTGAGAATGGCCCTTGTCCATTTGACTTTCAGGGCCCAGAAAGGGGCAGTCACAGAAGAGCCAGCCCCAGGTCAGACTGCCGGCCTGGGCCCAGGTCACGCCAGAAGGCTCTGGAGTGCCGGCCCCGTCTGCCCGGAAGGCCCAGCGCAGAGCTTCCGAGCCGCGACCCGCGTGTGGGGCTCGATGCCCCCCGCCCCCGCAGTCAGCTCACCTGGCGGCCCCCGCCAGGCCCGGGGCAGCCGGGCCCGCCCGCACCGCAGGCCTACCTGAGGTCCAGGCACGGGGAGCTGGAGCCCGTCTGTGTCAGCAGCAGCCTCTCTTCTCTGAGCGCCGAGCTGCCGGGTACAAGGGTGGCGGCCGTGAGCGGACCACGGCTGCTGCACAACGCCCGGCTTGGTGCCCAGGCCGCCCCCAGCTTACTGGACGACGGGGTCCATGGCCGCGATGCGCTCGGCCACGATGAGGGACTCGCTGTAGGTCACGTCGTTCAGCGCGGGGCCTGAGTTGCACGCCAGGATGACCTGCAGCGGGACGCCGGCTCCTGAGCGGCGAAGCCGCACACGTGCCCAGCCGCTGGCTCGCTGCCCAGGGGCCCAAGGACACGGCTGGGTGGCCTCACTGCTCAGGCCCCAGCGCACAGATGGGGACAGAGACGGCCCGAAGCACCGGCTCAGGCTGCCCTGAGGCCATGGAGGCCGGGCCAGCACCTCTTGGGACCTACCTGCGCGGGAATAGCGGCCGCCAGCCCCCCAAGCGGAGGGAAGGGACGCTGCGACCTCCACACTCACCTCCGTCCCTCTAGAGAGAAGCTCCCTGACAAAGGGGAAGACTCCCAAAATGACGTCTACTCCACTGTTATCTGCGAAAATTAAGGCACATTTGTGAGGGGGCCCCTGCAAGACAAAAGCAGGCGTTCAGTCGGGAACAGCGCGTCCAGGTGTCTCAGAGCCGCGTCTGCCCTCAACCCGGTCCACCAACCTCGTCAGTGGTCCCACAGGGTCAGCCTGGGAGCAGGGCATGGTCAACAGACCCCCAGCTGTGGTCCCCGGTGCCCGGCCTGGGGCAGCCCATGCCTGCCCTCCACACCCCTCCTGCCCCGACCCCAGCCCGCCCCTCCAGGGCTTGCATGCACACGGCCCAGGGCGGTGCCGCCCCTGTACCTTCAGTCTCTGAAGCCACTTGCTGTAGGTGTCCACCAGCCAGGGCCGCTCTGCACGAGACACGCGTCAGGGAGCTGCCCACCCCCCGTGACACCCTGCTCCCTGCCAGGGCCCACACAGGTGCCCACTGTCCCCACATGCAAGCCTGTGTCCGCACCTTCCAGTTTCCTCTTCGCCTCCTCAAACCCAAACTGGGGGTCGGATTCAAGGACCCTGCAGGAGGAGGAGAGGGGAGTCACAAGACCTGGGGCGCCCAGGTGGAAGAGTGGTTAGATTGCTGCCTCTGGCCTAAGCACAGTCCACATACATTCAAGGACCTGGTTTACGTCCCAGAGGATATGAGGACAATCAAAATGAACCACTAAACAAAAGAAGAAAATGTTCCTTCTCTCTGCCTGCCTGCCTGCCTGCTTGTCCTCCTTCCTGCCCGCTTCTTTCCTGCAAGAAATTTTTAAGAAGTCACAAAACCCACCCTCACCTTTCCCAGTCCACACAGGCAGCGGCACCCGGCCAGCACCACCGCGTCCTGGGTGAGCAGGGTGAGCGGGGCAGGCACCCCGAGCCGCACGTCTCAAGTTAGGCAGTGACATCCCAAGGACTCAGAAGTGGGGTGCAGCCCTCTGGACCAGCCAGGGGGAGGCAGAGAAGGCTGTTTTCGAGGGGCACCGAGGGCAGACCAAGTGGGACCCACGGTCGGGATGGCAGGCGGAGGCGGGGTGAATGGAGGGAGCCCTGGGGCAGGCACCGCAGCTTCTGCGCCGAGGCTGATCCCTGAGAAGGCTGACGGCACCCGGACCAGAGGCCGGGGACAGAGTGCACCCCCAGGCCAGGAGCCCGGGATGGACAGAGGTTTTTGCTCCTCAGTGAGGTCCTGTGATTTCAAATGCTAGTTTGTTGTCCTATTTTGCGCATAACCACAAATGCGCATTTTTCGTAGCAAAGCTGCCCCTGGGCAATTGGGCAGAAAGACATGGTGAGCACAGCTCAGACAGGCAGCACCTCAGCGACTTGCGAGTCCCCGGGGCCTCCAGGAGGCCAGCTGAGGCCGGGACAGGCGGCGCGGGCGGGCGGCGGCACCTACTCAGAGACGGCTTTGGCTCCCCAGTCGAAGACGTTCCCGGCCAGGAGGCCCTTCACCAGGGCCAGCTGCCGCTCCTCCCAGCCCAGCGCGTCCAGAGCGCGGATCACCGTGCGGAAGCACTTCAGCGCCACCCCGTTTTCTCTCTGCTTCACCTGCGGGAGGTGCGGCGCCAGGCTGAGCGGCTGCTCAGAGCAAGAGGCTCCGCGGGGGGTCAGGCAACACCAACACTGGTGCCGCCGGGGGTTTCGACAGGCCAGGTGGCGGCTCAGAGGCCGTGGGCTGGCGCAGGGCCCGCAGCAGGCCGCGCTGCGGCCTGCGAGAGTCTGGACAAGGCTCAGAGGGCGCAGCAGATCCGGAACCCGAAGCCCCTCCCCTGCTGAGAATGGCCGGCACCCAGGCCTCCCATCCTCACAGGCCTGAGGGGATGGCAGGCACTGCGCTGCACTAGCCCGGACGCTGCCCACAGCCCTGGGCAGGCGGCCTCCTGCTCACGAAGGCCCAGCGGGGACTGCCCCTCCAGCCTGCCGCCAGGCTCCGGGACCAGGACTGGCATCCGAGAACAGTCCCCGAGGCCCGGCCCAGAGGCTGAAGAGGGGCAGGGCCTCTGTGCAGGGGGCCCAGACTGGCCATGGAGATCTGCTCCCTCAGGAAGTTGGCGCCCTCAAACAGAGGCCAGGCTGCCCCCGGACCAAGTCCTGCTGCCCACGGGACCTCCTGATACGTCTCTGGAAAGTGGGCATCACCTGGCGGCCCCACTCCAGTCCCCCAGCAGCTCAAGGCCCTGGGAAGGCAGACCTTCGCCAGGTGGCACCGCAACATGGCCCAGGGGCAGCACAGGTGCGGGTGGGCCGCCACCACTGAGTGGACATGGAGAGACGTGGACAGAGCGGTGCTCACCTTCGAGTACGGGTCTGGAAAGTTGAACTCGTTCAAACAATGCTCCCTCGTGTCCAGAAGGCTGCGCACAGTCAGGGTCCCGTAGGCGCTGAGGACAAAGCAGGTGCAGGGCTGAGTGGACCGCCCGGCTGCTGCCCGCTGCTCCACAGTTTGCTGGGGCCATGGGAAGTGGCTGCTGGGGACAGCGGACACTCACAAGGGCTGGTGCCTCAGTGTCTGCAACTTGCTCCAGTACTTCTGACGGAACTTCTCTGCCCGCTCGGCTGCGTCTGCAGAGGCCGGCTGGCTCGCCACCGCCCGCTTCACCACCTAGAGCGCACACGGCAGTCAGCCGGTCCTCGCTGTGGCGGCCACTCCCGCGGGGGAGCGGGGCGGCCGGAGCCCCCTGGAGCCCCCCCGGCTTCAGGCCGGGCTGGGCCCTCCCTCCCCTCGGCTCGCATGGAGGAGCTGACACCTGCCTGGGCTGGGGGCCAGCAGCTGCCTTTGAAGAAAAGCACACACAGCAAAGCCACTCACATGCCCGTAACCGCAGACCTGTGGCCCATGTCCAGCCCACCGGCCCAACAGCCTGGGGTCACGATTTCACCTGAGAAGCTCAGGGGGACGAGCTTGGGGCGCCGCTCAAACCCAAACGCAAGCCCGTGGCCTCTGGAACACACCGCTGTGTCCAGGAGGCCGGCTGTTAGAGGGCTGCTCCCTGGAGCAACCCCTCGGGCCTCACCCCGTCCAGCGCCTCTTCGAAGCAGGTCAGCCAGTACTCGCGGGCCAGGGCATCATCCGTGAGGTCCACCGTGTCGGGTACGTAGGCGGATGGGTCCTGCAGGAGTGGCAGGTTGACCAGTGGCCTCTCCAGCCGGTCCATCTCTAGCAAGTCGAACTGAGAGGAGAAGCAGGGGCGTCAGCGGCGTCTTCTCTGCACACGACAGCCCCGCAGGTTCCAGACCAACTTCCCTGTGAGAGTGGAGGGTCCGGTGCAGCAAGCGGACCCATGTGTGCCCACCCGTGCCAGCCCTGGGTCTGCAGAGGCCTGGGCCTCTTCTGGAGACGGACAGCTCCACCCAGAAATTCTGACGCTGCTGACTCCTGGGCAGCCCACTTGAGGCTGCCACGCCGCAACCTCCCCGCAGCCCCCACGGCTCTGCACAGCCCCAACCGGGAGCTCCGAGACCACCCCTCCCCACAGCCGACACGCCGGCATCTCTCAGTCCTCCCTGACGTTTGGGGTCTCGGGTCCTGTCCTCACTCCTCCTGCCCAGGGACCCACAGCCTCCTCCTCGTCTTCCCCGACACGATAGCAGGCTGGGGCACACGCCCTGGCTTCTGCTCAGCAAGTCCACTTCACATCCAATTTGCAACGTGCGTGCCCAGTGCCAAGCACGCCAGGCGCCTTGCGTGTTCCAACAGGGGTCACGGCAAGAAGGGCGGGCAGGGGGGCGGCCCTGGTCTTTGTCATGGAAACAGCAGGCACGTTTCCACACACACAGCTGAAAGGGGAAGGCCATTTCCTCCTGCCATCAAGCCCTGAGGGGAGGCCAGCCCTGCACACAGCCCTGCCCGGAAAAGCGGCCACGTGACAGCAGCGCGACCAATGTGCCACATGTGCCTGCCCGCCCAGCTGACGCCAACAGGTCATCCCTGGCTGCACGGGACAGATGAAGGGTTTCTCGTCCAGTCATGTTTCACGTCGCAAGCTGTGGGGCCGTCCAATGAGCCAGAAACCGGATCCCGAGGTTTCAGGGCCCTTTTCTCTGCCCCAGTCACTGCCCAACCTCCCCACTCTGGCCAGTGCCCCCCTTGGAAGAGCCCGTCCAGGATGGCATGGCCAAGGCCTCGCGGCCACAGTGCAACCTCAGGAGGGCACGCTGGTGGGGCGTTCACACTGCTGACTCAGGAGGCGTGCTCACGCGCAGGCCCGCAGGCTGCTGAGGCGCCCCTGGCCGCGCCCGTGCCCCGACACAGTGGCCGCTGCTCACTGTAGCACCAGGGCACCCTGCCACGGGGGCGTGCTGGCAGGGAGCGGGAGGCCCGACAAACAGCTGGGCCCAGCGGGGACTGGCACCCCATCAGCCAGGCCTGTGCTTCCTCAGATGCGGTGTCCCCAGCTTCACGGCACCCCACTCAGCTCAGCAGCGAGCAGCCCCCCATCCTGGGCCCCTCCCCGTGCAGACTGAGGAAGGGCCTGGAGGAGCCACCCATGGCCCACGGAAGGCGCCCCAAGCTCGTCCCCACTGCGTGGCAGGACGCAGGTGCTCTGGGGACACGAAACCCCGAGTGGGGGAGGAGGCACTCAGTGTCACCCTTTCCAAGGCTGCACCCCGAGAGGCACCTTTAAATCTGGCCCCAGCCAGGTCGTCAGGGACTAGCAGAGACCTGCGCCAGCCCCTCCAGTACTCACAGTGCCGCTCCTGGTCCGCCGTGTCGGGCACAGCTCGGGGGATGAGCTCATCAGCCCGGAGCTGCCAGCGTAGTTCTCCCCCCAGCTGTACTGGTTGGGGTCTGGAAAGGGACCACGTGTCAGGGGACGCTGCCGCCTCCACCAGAGGATGGGGTGCAGGGTCCCGACACACCAGCGAACTGGGAGCGTCTGGCATCTATACTGCTTCTCACAGTAACTGACGCCTCACAAATCGATCTGAGACCTTTTCTGACTTCTCTGACAGCCCTGTGCTTGCGTCGGCGACACGGCCGAGCCTGCCCTGTGCTTCCTGGGGTGACCACGCCGGCGGTGGTCTGAGTGTCCTCTGAAAGGACAGGCCCCTGGGAACTGTGCAGCCTCTGGCCAGACGTGGTCCACATACCCCCCACGGATCCAGGTCCCAGCTCCCAGCTCCGGGTTGGGAAAGACAAGCGAACAAACAAATAAAATAAAAACTTCTTCCTCTTCTCTTCCTGCCTGCCTGCTCGCCTTCACTCCTGCTGCACCTATTCTTGTATTTTTACAGGACGGACCAGAAGCGGGTCTACTGAGAGCCAGCCACTGACTGTACCAGCGGGCACCGAGGAGGAAGCCAGGTGCCCAGGAGCATGCCACTCAGCAGGGGCCTCCACCGAGATGTCCCCATTCATGGCAGTCGGCCCGAGGGCCCTCACGGGACTCAGCAGCCCTAGCCCACCCTGCCACCAGTCCACCCATGCTGGGCCTTGACCCCCAGGGGAGGGTGGCGGTGGCAAAGCAGCTCACCTTCCTGCCCCGCACTTGCCCATGGCCTGCTGCCCGCCCCGGCCTCCCCACGCGCACTGCAGGCCCCGGCCTCCCCCAGCCTCGCGGGCTAGCTACTCACTGTCCTGCTCGGCTCCTTTGAGAAAGGCTCCGATGGCCCCCAGGTAGCCTTCGTGCCGCAGGAACAGCGCCTGCACGTCCCCCTGCCACAGCGAAGCCCCAGTCACTTGGCCGCCATCAGCCCCTCCGCACCGCTCTGGTGACCTGACATGGCAGCCTCCCGAGCAGAGCTGTCGGGGCGCCCCCGGCGCCGGGGCTGCCTTTCAACAGTCACTCATATGCGGATTTGTTTCACGAAGTTAACACCCCCCGCAAATCCCTGGGTGCGCCTGCAGGTCCTGACCCCGCCCAGAGCAGACCCCTTTCTCCGCCTCCGACGGCAGTGTCCAGGCTCCTTGGGCACTGGCTCTGGGGACACGCCTGTGGCGCTCTCCCCGGGGAGATGCTCGACCTCAGACCTGTGCTGCCCACTGGGGTCGCCTGAGCCAGTTGGGGCCTGGGGCAGAAGGGGTGGAGGGGCACCCAGCTCCTCGGCCCTGCCCGCGCCGTCAGCACACCCCGGCAGCAGGTGGCGGAGCGTGCGAAGGCAGGGCGGAGGTGGGGCAGGGCTGCTCACCTTGGAGAAGAAGTTGATGCTGTAGGTGATGGTGTGCATGGTGACGGGGTGGCCCCGGGTGAAGAAACCGCCGAAGTACACCCTGTCCAGGCCGTGCAGCCGCGCGTGCAGGCAGGCCAGCTGCCCGATGTCATTGCTGATCATGTGCAGCAGGCTCTTGGCTATGTCCTCCTGGGAGAACTCTGGAGAAGGGACGCAGGTCAGCATGGGGACAACAGAACGAGCGCGCATGTGCGGCGGCGGGGCGGGGGGCCGGGGAGGCCGGTGTGCTGGGAGTGGCTCCTGGACAGGTCACAAGACTTTTCAGGCAAAAGAAAGAGGTGACACCAAACCATGTTTCTGATTCAGCCTCCCTGAGGGGAAGGGCGGAGGGATCACTGATGCTCCGGCCCACAGTGCACTCTCCCCGGGCACTGCGCAAGCCCGGAAGGAAGCTCTCCGGGATGAGGGCGGATGGAAGGGGCGCTGTCTCACCCAGTCCTGTCACCCGCCCACCCTGGGCGCCCCGCCCGCCGTACCTTTGTCGGCAGTGGCTGACTTTCCAAAGCTGCTGGCGATGAGGTTGCCACTGAGCCCCAAGGTCTGGTATGCCCCGCCGTAGATGTCCTGCACCAGCATGTCCACGCGGGCGTGCTGGCCCCTGGAGGCCAGACGCAGCAGCTCGTCAAACTTCTGCGGGCAGGCACGGAGCAGTGAGGAGCCGCGAGGGAGCGGAACGGCCGCGCCGGAAAGGCCCCGGCGAGGAGGCTGGTCCCCGGAGCCGAGCCCCAGCAGGGCAAGCCCAGGAAGAAGCCGGTTCTGGCCGTGAGCCTCTGACCCCCGGCCGCCCCGACGTCCCGAGGGCCCCAGACACAGGCCAGCACGCAGAGCGGGCAGCTTCACCGACGGCGGGGTACCTTTGTTTTGGTGAGTAGAGCTCCGAGCCCCCAAAAGGTGCCCCCTCCGATGGAGCTGCCACCGACCCACTCGAAGCTGTCCTCGCTCTCCACCTGCACGGAAGGGGGCTGGTCAGCAGGTGGCCCCGGCCCAAGGGTCCTCAGATGCGGCCGCGGACACGGACTCACGGAGGTTGTGTTCGGGCAGCTTGGCGGGCAGTGCTGCGAGGCAGGTGTCCCCACCCTGCATGCGTCAGTCGTGTCCCTATAGCCACCTGGCCCCGACAGTCACCTCGCCGGCCCCTCCCAGCAGCCGACCCACCTTCACGATAGAGACTCCGGAGCCGATGTTGACGAGCAGGTACGGGAAGATGTTGGGATGGTTAGTCTGAAAGCGGAACTCGGGGTCGGAGCCTCTCTGGTACGAGAAGGCCTCCTGCGGGATGTTCTTCAGCACGAAGTTGCAGCCCTTTATCAAGCACGTCATCACGTCCTCCTTATCGACTCTGAGGGAGCAGGGCCACGGAGGCGGCTGCGGGACGCGCTCCCGTCCTCGGGCTCCACCTCGCCCCTCTCGCCCGCACCCTCCCAGGCCACCCTCCCAGGCTCCCCGCGGTCTGAGGCGCCCACGCGGGGCGGGCCCCACAGGCGCTGAGGCCGCCGCGCCGCGCTCCGGAGCGTCACCCGTTCCCGGGCCGCCTCGTCCGCTCACTTCAGCCGCAGCTTCTCTTCCACGAGCTCCTTGAACTTGTAGGCCCCGCCCCCGGTGGCCTTGATGACGGTGGTCTCGGTGCTGACCAGGTGGTCTTTGATGAAGTCCAAGCAGGCCTCCATGTAGCTATTCTCGAACTTGACGAAGTGCAGCCGGGCGCTGACCTCCTCCTGGACGGAGATCTCGTAGGGCGGCTCGTGGTCCTGCTCCACACCTGCCCCCTGCGGGAGCCGGGGGTCTGCATGCGCACGGCCGGCGCGGCCCCAGCACCCGGGGCTCGCGTCCACCCTCCAACAGGCGGTGGGCGCTGCGGGTGGCCCGGGGCGGAGGGGGCGACCGAGGGGCGCGAGACGCAGCAGCCCTGGGAAGCCCGGCGGCCACGCGGCTGGGGCTCACCTGGCCCGAGTGGTCGAACGACCGCACCTTGGCCACTTTGTGCTGCACGGTGGAGTAGTAGGCCAGCTTGGTCAGCGAGCCGCCTGCGGGCGCAAACGGAGCGGGTTCGGAAGTGGCTGGAAGGCGCCTTCCTCACCACGGGTGCGTCCTGTGCGGGGCCACGGGTGCCACCTGAGCTTAGAACCCTGCGGGGCCCATGCAGAGGAAGGGGGTGAACTATGAGACCCAACTGAGCCCCAGAGAAGGGCCCGGCCTGTCTTGGGTGACCGGCTGCCATCAGTCGTTCGGACATTCTGCTCAAGCGATGAGCCTGGAAACGACCCAAGGAAAAAGCGGAGGAGTGTGCCAGGTCCACTGAAAAGCATACCCCTGACCGTGGCTGTGACAGAGGCGGGGCAGGCAGCGCAGGTGGACGAACAGAGGGGGCTGGTCGGAGCCCAGGTGTTGGGGAGACGGCGCGGCCAGGTCAGAAGAGGCCTTTCTCTGACAGGTGCATTTCAGGGACAGTTACCCAACTCCCAGGGGAGTGGTTTTGAGGATAACTGGGGTGTGGCTGCTCTGTAAGGCCGCTGTGTGGGAGAAGCGACAGTCCAGTGCCACAGATGACCTGAAATGACTCGCCTCTCACGGGCCCACAGTGAGGCAGGGTCCCTGGTTCCGAGAGGGATCACTTTACAATAGAGAGAAAGAACAAACACCCCTGCAGGAAACAGATTCAGAAACAGCGAAGTACCCGAGAGCCAAAGCTCTCCTAGGGGACAATCCCCAGTTTCAGAGCTCAACCACAGCCTGTCCTGTCCCTGCTGCTCCCTGGTGGCTTTCCCGGGACGTCTTGTGACCAGGCCCTTGGCCCTCGGCCCTTGGCCCTCAAGTGATCTGTGAGCACGCCACTGTCATATGCTGACCGTCCCCTGCCTGAGAGCCGAAGAGGCAGAGCTGGTGGGACGCTCCCTCATCTTCTCTCTGCCCCAGGCTCTAAGATTATGCCAACAGACAAAATGCCCCGGATATTTTCAAAGTGGGAACTCCAACGGCTGCCCTGGGTCTACCTGAGAGAGGAAAGGAGCTGGGGAGTGGGAGGAGGAACAGACAGGCTTGTTTTTAAAGTCACTGTGGATAAGCACTCTGGCCCCATGTTAGGTTGAGGACTCTGACCAGCAGTGACCAACTGCACCCGAAAACAGCAAACATGTCCTTTGAAGAACCAGAGACAGAGGACACATACCGATACTAAAAATATCCCTTTGAGCATCCTGCTGTCAGGGAACCCCTCCCGGCGTAGGTCCTGAGGGAAGGCCACTCACTCCAAGAGCCTCCAGAATCCGACACTCCCTTCCTGACCACTTTGCTGTGGTACTGCTGGCCCTGGAGGGCCACGCAGAACATCTGCGGTAGAACATCTGCGGTGAGCCCTGTGGCAAGCCGACCTTCCGCAGCACTTGAGAACAGCGCCCCGACCTCTCAGACAGCACGGCTGCCAGACCACAGCCCCACAGCCAGCAGGGCTCAGAAGCCGCCGGACGGCCAGCTTCCTCTGGAAACGCCTGGCTGTGCATGCCCTCGTCCCCACGAGGTCAGACCACCATCTCCAGCCCGGCACCCACCGTTTGCTAGGCGGAGCCCAGGTACGTACCCATTCTTACTTAGCGCCCCCATCCTGGAGGATGACCTCCCTCAGGCCAGGCCTCAAGTGACCCCAAACACGGGAGTGGTGAATAAGGGGGAGTTAAGGAGCCCAGAAACCCAAACTCGAAGCGGCCAGCCTGGGTTTGCTCAGGCGCCCTCCCGCATTTCCCGAGCAGGTGCGGGTGTCAGGGGTCACGGCGCAGACACCGCCTGCGCCGCCGCGGCGGGGGCGATGGGGCGAGGCCGCGGGGACTGCTCCGGGCCTCACACGGGGAAGCCCTCGGGCTGACACAGGCAGTGGCCGCGGCCCCGGCTGCCTCGGCAGGTGTCCCTCCCCACGCACTGCCGCGGGCCGCCGGAGGGGCGGGCGCGGACGGCCGTGGCGCAAGCAGAGGATGCGGGTTCGGAGCCCGCTCCGGGTGGCGAACGTAGGCCCGGAGGGCCAGCCGGGGGCTGCCGAGCCCCACCCCGCTCTCCGTCCCGAGACCGCGCCTCACGCCCCCAGCCGGCGGCCCACCGACGCGGGGCCGCAGGGCCGGACCTGGGGGCGTCCGGGCCGCCCCTGCGGAACCACAAAGTCCAACATGCCCTGCGCTGGCCGCGCGACGCCCGCCGGGAATTGTAGTTCGGCCGCCGCAGCGAACGCGAACGCCAGCGCCCCGCGGACTACAAGACCCGAAGGGCCGTGCGCGCCGGCGCCCGGGGACTACAAGACCCAGCATGCCTCACGCCGCCAGCCCGCGCCCCCGCCCTTCGTCCTTGCTGCCGCCCCCGGCCAGCCCCGCCGCCCGCGCCCACGCGTGCTGCGCACCGCCCCGCTCCCGGCGCCCGCCCGCGGTCACCTATGTCTATGGCGAAGCGCTTGGCGTTCTCCAGGTTGCGAAAGATCTCGTCGGGGGGCAGCGTGATGCTCTTGTCCAGGCTGTCCCCGCTGCTGCCGCTGCCGCTCTCCCCACACTCCGCCATTTTGAATGTGCTTGGCAGGCTCATCAGCCATGGAGATATATGCGCATATATTTGACTGCTAAACACCACCCGCGCATAAATTATGCTAATGTATCCCCGCCCCCGCCTCCCGGGTCTAGGCGGCTGGCGGCGTCCCAGAGGCCTGGGGCTGTGGCTGGGAACCCGTGCACAAACGGTCGGGACGGTGGTCCGTTGTTTCAGCAAAGTGGCTAGACGCTGACCTCAAGTGCTCTGAGTTAGTGCAGAGGGCACCTGGGGTTCACAGACCACCAGAGACCGGTGTCTTTCCTCTCGGAAGCCTGACCCCCTATGCCAAAGTGCATGGGACCCGCTATCCCGGTTCTCCGGGAACGTGTGACTATTGGTGCCAAAAATGCCTTGCAGCGTGGGGGAGAGAGACCCTGCGCGAGATGCATCCCCAGGCCGGGGTAGAGATGTACGTGTACGGTGTCATTGCAGAATGCAGAGGCGCCTGCCTGGAGGAGGCCACCTTTTGGGAAGAAGGAGTCTGTGGTTTATGGGATTTGCAGGGAACAAGCTGAGAAAGCTGGAACACAGGTGGTGGTGGGGATGGGGTTCCAGGGCCAGCCCTTTGGACACCCCCACCGATGTGGGAATTTTTCTCCCCCGGATGTGTTGGGTGCTAGGGAAAGAAGCCAGTGTTGGAAGCAGACAGAGGTCTCCTAATGTGGCCGTTACACCTGCTGCCCAAGTGACTGTTGGCTTCAGTTTCCATCTGGGGTGCCTCCAGCTGCCCGTAAGGAGCAGAGGCCCGCGGAGCAGCCTAGCTCAGAGCCCAGGGGTGATCGAGGGGAGAGGCCTGTGGGCAGCCTGTCAGGCACAGCTTCAGGGAGCAACCTTGCAAGTGTCCTCCAAGGGACGCGAGTGCTGCTCCGAGTGGGGCCTGGGGTGCAGGGCGCAGCTCCTGAGAAAGTGCAGACCTGGAACATTGAGGTCCCTGGGCAGTGGGATGCAGTGGACTGGCCTAGCCAGAAGGCACACCCCGTGAGAGCAGCAGTGGTGCCCACCGCACTCATATGTCCATGACACGTGCAGTAACATGGGTGTGGAGGGGCCTCCTTGTTCCCGGCTCGCCTCTCCCTGGGCTCCACAGGGCCCCAGAAACCACTGGCAGGCACTGCTCTGGCCTGGAGGGGGCACCCGTGGACATTCCCTGCAGAATTGATAGAAGGAAATGAGCGGGGTGGGGGCAGCCTGGGCCCACGGCTCAGAAAAGAAGCGACCGCCTCTGGTCTCACGCCAGCCGTTTGCGCCCCACTCCACACTTTGCTCCCGGGGATGCCTGGGTGCCTGGAGCTGCGGTTCTAGGTGTCTGCAGACTCGACCAGCACCCTGAAACCTGCCTAAAAAAGGTGCCCTTTCTGAGGAAGGGGCTGTCGTGAGCAAGTCTGTTGCTGGCTCTGCCTGTGTCAGCCCTGGCACCGAGGAGCCGGGCTGGGACGGGTGCCAGCCGGGCTGGGACAACAGCTTCTCCTGTGTCTGTCCCAGCCACCCCTTGACTGCAGCAGAGGCCTCCTGCAGGAGCCAGTGAGGGGCCTGCACAGTCTTCTCCCCACCTCGCTGCCTCCCTCCCTCCGCTCCCCTGCCTCCCATTCCACTCCCCCTTCCCTCGGCAGGAGCCAGCCCCTCTTCCTGGCTCCAGAGGGTCACCCCTGCCCTCCCCCGCCCTGCCCAAGACGTATGCGAAGCACAAGGCACAGACTGCAGGGACCGGAGAGTCAGACTTTATTAGAAGTGGCCCGTGGGCTCCCACATGACCAACAGTTCAAATCCTGAGTACAAAGTCAGGCCCACACGCACCTGGCCACACAGAGGAATCCTTTAAGGATCATAGTGGGGACCCCTCCCCAACGGCCCACCACGAGCCGGACCACACAGCCAGCACCCGCAGGGGCCTGGGCCGCAGCATGCTCCTCTGAGGATCAACACACGTGTTCCGCCTTCACAAAAGGCAAGAGTGGCGGCCGCCTGCCCGGCTGAGGCCCGGCAGCGCGGCCCTGAAGCAAGTCCTCTACTAGCGGGGCGCCGGCGGGGCCCCTGACGTCTACGAATATCATAGAACCCCGGGGTGGGGACTTCCCAGAAGCCGCTTGCTGAAGTGCAAACACAGAACAACCCCGCAGGGTCAGACACCTGGCAGAATGGCCCCGGACTGTCCTAAAGGACGGGGATTCCGCTCCCTCTCTGAGCACGAGCCTCCTGCTGGCCCGCCAGCCTGGTTGGGGGCGCCTTCCGCCGGGGCGGGAGGCTCTTCCTTCGCCCCAGGAAGGGCCTGGCCCTCGGGTTCGCCGCCCGGTGGCGCTGCAGCTCCCGCCGGGTCACCACGGCCGCCAGAGGCCGCCGGCGGGCGGGCGCGCGGTGCCGGCGGGCGGAGTGAGCGCCGGCGGCGGCGCGGCCCCGGGCGCCGCGGTTTCCTTGGCGGGCGCGGCGGGCGGCCGCTGGAAGTGGTACAGCAGCTTCATGTGCGTGTCGCTGGCCGCGTGCAGCGTCAGGAACCGCACGGCCTCCTGCAGGCACCACGAATAACCCTCGCTGTAATCCGGGTGCAGGCTCTTGGGGCCGCCGCCGCCGGCGGCGAAGGCTGCGGACAGACGGCGGGGTGAGCGCGGCGGGCGACGCGGGCTGCGGGCGGGGCTGCGGGG
>RJWH01009800.1:0-20427 GCA_004363575.1 Solenodon paradoxus
CACAGGCTGCTCACCCATGAAGCTGACCCTCCACCTCCTTCCAAGATGGTTTTAGGGGAAGCTGCTTTGTCTGGAGCTTTGCTTTCTGCCCCAGCCCTTGGGGGCATTTCTGAGGAACCCCAGGCTCCAGGGAGCATAACTGAAGAAATGCAAAGGAGATATTTGCTCAAAAGTCTAATTTTGACCATCTATCTATAAAATGTGGGTCTTAAACCTTTTCCCTACCTACCTCCAAAGGCGAGTCAGGAGCGCAACTTGTCCCGGGTGAGTGAGAGCTTTATCATGTCTGGTCTGTGTGGCTTCCTGGCTCACGGAGTGCTGTCACATCCGGGTCTTAAGAGGCTCTCACTGTACCCTCGTGAGGAAGGCAGCATAAGCAGTTTACAAAAAGTATAATTAAAGACCAGAAAGGCGAAGTGACTTGTCCAATACCACACAGCTGCTGCAGCTGGGATGAATCCTAACCCCCAGGACAAGGAAAAGGGGCTTTTCCACATGGCCTGCGCCACAGCCGTCAACAGCAGCTGAGGAGGCGTTTGGGAAAGACCCATCCACCAGCATAAAAACACAGGACCGGAGTCCAAGAGGGCATTTATTTTCATATCCCAAGGATGTCTCACGGGCCCCTGTGTGAGTTAGCTCTGCTGTGTGCCTCCTGAGTGTTTCCCTGCCAGATCCTCAGTGAAGCCCTTAAAGCAGGACAACCAGTGTCCTGGCCATCAGGGGCCCAACCTGGGAGGAACTGGGATCCTCTCTTAGCCCTGCTTCTGGGGCCAGGTTCTCAGTCCCAAGATGGTGAGTTGGAGGAGGCAATTATGTTACAGGGAAGTCATGAGGCAGAGACTTGGGTTTTTCCCTGAAGGGGTAAGAGGCAGCTGCCTGGGCTGAAAGTCTGGCAGGTAGGTCTCGGTCTCGCCCAGTAAATGCATGCAGCTCTGACGATGACTTTCATTTTACTTGTAGTGGCTGTCTTTGTGGGGTGTGTATGGGAGGGAGCAAAGGAATCAGCAAACAGAGGCCCACTGTGGGGTTCTCGGTGGGGATGGCTCAGAATGTGGGAGGAGCATGTTTGCTGGCATCTGCTACAGGTCATCCTCACACTCATCCTTGGTCTGCAGTCCCCAGCCAAGGGACTCCTCTGCTCCTGAGACTTTGCTCTCTCCCTGCCCACCCCCCAAGTGTGCTCCACTGAGCCAAGGTGTGAGCCCCACCTTTTCAGGACTGCATTTGACAAGTTCCCCAGTGTGGCTCTCCCTCCATCCCCTCCAAGAGACTACTACACCCTCCCTAGCGGAGAAGGTGAGTGGCTAGGCGGGGTGGCTGGGGCGAAGGCACAAGCACTCCCACACAGACTCATGCTCACACACACACACACACACACACACACACACACACGGCTCCTGGGAGCCTCACATCCCTGCCCCCACCCCTCCCCTCCCTCCCTCCCCCACCACAAAAGCCACAGGTAACAGCAGTTCCTAGCAACGCTGCAGACACAATGCAAAACCCAGAGGCAGGCTTTGTTGCCAGGCTGTTTTAAGTATTCAGCAGGATATGAGCCCAGGTGGCCAACGGCAGGGCTGGCCAGAGCTCTCAACTCGCAGCCCCAACCCCTTCCCCTGACAGCTACAGTGGGCTCAGTGCAGGGAGGGAGGTTCGGGGCTTCTGCAAGGAACTGAAGGGCACAAGAGCTGGACTGGTGACCCATTCCAGCTCCACCGTGTCCCCACCTGGGGCAGGTTCTTGGGCAGGTCCCACTCCATTTGCACCTCTGTTTACCTGTCTGTAAAATGGGGAAGCCACACAGGTTAAAGGGCACCCAGAGATGCTGGAGGACTGAACAGCGTTGCCGCTGTGGCTGCATGTGCTGGTAGTTTGGGGTAGGGATTGGGTGCCCGCTGCTCAGGTGGTACCCATCTTTCCGTAGGGCCAGATTCCTGAGCACTTGTGAATTCTCTCCTACCCCAAGGCCAAATTCCTTCAGGGCCACTCCCGAGACCATCCTGGGTATAGCAGCCATGGGCTCACCCTTGGGTGGGGGGTGGGCTGGTGTAAGTGCCTCTCTCCCGACCCCAACCTTGAGGTGGCAGTGAGCTCCCTTCCCTTCCTCTCCCTCTCCAGGCACAGCAGGTCGGGACTGGAGCAGGTGATGGTGACCAGAGACCGCCCCAAGTGCATGGGAAGGCTGACCCTTCCGGCAGAGTGGGTGGGAAAGGTCCTGGCGATGTCCAGCAGGAGTGATGGCATAGGGCTCTCCCAAGGTCACGGAGCCCCTGGGGTAGGGCACTGGCCTACTGGTCTTTTTTGGTGGGGAGCAGCGGTAGCAGGCTCTGCCAGGTTCTGAGTTAGACCTATTGAGCTGCCAGGAGGAAAGGGACTCGCGGGCTCTCCTAGAGTGGTCGAGAGCCCAGGGCGAGGAGCACTGGCCTAGAGGGGAACCTGCCTGGCGCCAGGAAGCCCTGTGCTCCTAGCGCTTGGTCATGAGAGGGAGGCTGAGGCTTCCAGACAGCCAGGCCAGCAGGGGCTCTTGGGGGCACAAGGGGAGCTGCAGGAGGGGTTAGTGGGGCAGGGCGTCTGAAGCTTCTAGACAAGCCAGCTGAGGGTGGCAAAAACGGAGACTGCCCACAGAAAGACCAAGGATGCGGCGCGTGCAGCGCCTGCGGACAGCGGCTCCGTGTGCTGCTGCAGCCACGCCAACTCTTCCAGGAGCTGCCGCCGCTGCAGCTCGGGGCCCACCTTCTCACGGATGGTCTGGTAGTAGCGGTTCAGGTACTGCAGCTGCAGAGGGCAGGAGGGCGAGGGCCCACCACAGCTGAACTCTCGCTGCCATCCAGTCCTCTGCTGGGGCACTCCGCTGCCCACTGAGATCCTAGGCCCCTGCGGGACCCCAGAGGGGCCCATAGGTCTTCCGCCACCGTCAGACCACAGACATTCTCTGGGACTTTTCCAGAGGCCATTCCCCATGGTGGCTGTTGAATGTCACAGTGACCTCTCTGGTGGGCGGGGACGGCAGTGGCTGTCAGGCCCCAGCATGAGAGTAAGTAGGGCAGACATTTAGCTCCACTTTCTAGGACACTGAGGCCCAGGGAGTGGATGGGATTGCCCAGGGTTCTAGGCCGTGAGGTGGCAGAACCCACACCATCTCAGACGCTTCAGTTCACGACCTGGGGCTGGGCAGGCTGATCTGACAGGAAAGTTCTGGAAGTTCTGGGGTCTCTGGTGAGTTGGGCCGGGATACCTCAGTGGGTCCCTACAAATGCCACTCATGTGGACCCTCCTGGGGAGGGGAAGGGGCAGAAGAGGTGAGAGAGGAGCAACCTGAGACGGGAGACAATGGTTCGCAAGCCCAAGGGGTAGACTTACCATGATTCTTAGAGTTGAAACTGGGACCAAATGGTATCAGTGGGCGCGGTGGGGGTGGGGGAGGGGTGGGGGTGTTCATGTGGGTTTGGGACTGTGTGTGTGTGTGTTTGTGTGGGACCAGGAGGCCGGGACTCAACGTGGCTAAACCGGGATAATCCATGTCAAATGGGGACATATGGTGACCCCATGGAGGACACTTACCTGCTCGGGGGACAGCAGGCTGACATCGATGAGGTTCCGGTCATAGGGCACCAAGGACACCACTTCAAAGGTCAGGTAGGTCCCTGGGTACTGGGAGGCCACGGGGAAGGTAGGGAAGCAGCAAAGTGAGGGAGGAGGAGGAGCAGCTAGGCTGAAGGGAGGGAGCACACTCCACCCAGAAGCCCTGGGCACAAGGACTTCACCTTTGTTAAGCCCGAGTCTCAGGGTCAGCCTGAGTTTCCCACAGTGCTCTTGGCCAACCCCTTGTCACCCCCTTAGCATCCCCTCTTACTGCTGCCCTTGGGAGTCCTGAAGTTTAGAACAAGGGGTGTGTTTCTCAAAGTGTGTGCCTCCAGAGCACCTAGGAGCTTGTTAAAATGCTGACTCCGGGCCCACGCCCCGACGTCAGAATCTCTAGGGTGGGTCTCGAAACTACATTTAGACACATTTCAGGTACTGATTAGGTTTTTATAGCTGTGTCAATTTTTAAAGAAGCATTCTATTTATTTGTGTTTTAGTTGTACAGCTTGATTGTTCCCCTGGACCCCAGGACGCGAGCCTGAGTCCTTGGGATAGGAGTGAACTGTGCTCTCGACTGGACTTTGCTCTCTGACCAAACCACTGCTCCACCAGGGAGTGCCTCTATCGATCTAACCTTAATCTTTCTTTGCATCCGTATGTTTATGTGTCTACCATATGGTCTATCTATAGAGATATGTGTAAAGAAGAAAAACTAGTCCATAATTTTCATCTCCCAGAGCATCCTGGTAGGCACAGAAACTCTTCACTCGACATCATCATAGGGTCTTAGAAACTGCGACTTTAAGTGAAAGGACATGTAATGAAAGCAGGTCCTTGCATAATGTTTTTAGTTCAGTGTCAGCTGGGGTTTTTAAAATTCTCATCCATGTCATAGCAAGACAATATTGAACAAAACGACATTCAAAGACCTGCTGCATGTACTTCGAAAATTCAAACTATAAAAAGATACGCAATAAAAATAGAAAGTCTCCTCCTTGCTTGGTTCCCTCCATGGGAACATCTTAGGTATATGCCCCATATATATGTCGATCTTTAAAAATTCCTGCACAATGGATCCGACCATACACGTGTCCCTAGACTACATCAGATCTAGTGCCTGGGACTAGGTCCAGAGGCACTTATCTGGCAGAGATCGCCAAGACAAAAGGGACAGGCATTTTTAATAGGTATTTTGATAGATTTTGTCAAACTGTCCCAGGAAAGGTTGTACCAATTTGCACTTTGCCCAATTGTGTCTGAGGATGCTGGTTCCTCCACATACTCACCAGCACTGGGTACTATTAAAATCTCTAATTTTTGCCAATCGGAAGCTGAAACATAGTGTTCTAGTGTTGTGTTGATTTTCCTTTTTTTTTTTTAAGGAAAGGTGCAGGCAGGAATAAAGGTATTCAGGCAGGTAAGCAGGAAGAGAGGAGGAGGAAGCGCCTTTATTTTTATTTTGTTCACACTGGCTGCCTCCCCCGCTGGGTCCTGGACTCAAACCGAGGGGCATGTGGCTTGCTCCTTCAGAGGCGTCTGACCTAACCACTGCTCCATCAGGGCACACCTGATTTGATTTCTTTAAGAAGAAAGTGGCGTGTGTTTTTACGTTTAGGGTCCACTTGTGCTGCTCTTGTGAATTCCTTTTTTCATGTTCATTGCCCATTTTTTTCCCCTGTTTTCACTGTTTTGATCTTAATGGCTTGAAAATTTTTATGGTAAAAGAAGGAAATCACCCTTTCTCTGTCACGTGCACTATATTTGTCATACATTTTTTTTTTTCACTTTGTGTATGGTATTGTTTCCATAGAGACATATTTTTTTGCGTCATAGTTATCAGCCTTTGTATTCTTGGCTTCTGGGCCCTGCACAGAAAGGCCCCTTTCCACCCTGGGATTATAAATGAATATGTATAAGTTTTCTTCTCGATCTTTTATGCTTTTACCTTGAAACCTTGATCCAGCTGGAATTTTATTTTTGTGTAAGAGTGAGATTCTTTGGTTTAACTGCTCCCCTCTCCCAAAGCTCCCCACTCCCTGATTAGCCATTTGAACTGTAAACCAAAGCTTTTTTTTTTTTTTTTTTGTCCCTTTACCCTGGTTGTGGGTCTTGAACCCAGGCTCATGACTTTCCTAATCTGAGCCTTAGTTACCGAAGCCACAGAGTGGAGCTTAGCTTTATTGTAAACTAAATTCCCATTTGATTTATGGAAATTAGATCTATTTCTGGACTAACTGTTCTGTTCCATTGTTATACCTGTCTGTCCTATCTTTGGTGTCACACTGTTTTAAAATGGTAGCTTCATAGTATGCGCTAATAGCTGAAAGGGCTAGTTTCCCTTGTGGCTCTTTTTCAGAAATTACCTACCTACCTAGGTTTATCTTTGTGCATTTATTTTTATTTTTTTTAAAGAGAAAGGAAGGGAGATGAGGAAGAAGCATTTTTAAGAAAGGAAGGAACGAAGGAAGCAAGAGGAGTAACAAGCACATTATTTATTTTGGTTGTTCACCTTGATCCTGACTCAAACCTGGGTCCTTGGGCTTTACCTGGTCCATGTCCCAGCCACTGACTTAGCATCTGAGCCACCAGGGCTCACCTGTACATTCGTTTTTACAGCTAAACTTTCCTATCATTTTGTGAAGTCACAAAAGTATCCAGTTAGCACTGAAATAGAGGTTGCCTTGAATTTATAGATTCATTTGGGGAGAAATGACAGCTTCATAATATTGAAGCTTATTTCCAGAAACTGCCAATTACTTAAATCTTTTTTATGTCCCTCAGTAGAGCTTTTTTTCCATGTAAGTCTTTTTAAGTTTATATCTAGGTGTTTTATCTTGTTGGTTGCTATTATGTGAAATCTTTATTTCTAACAAGCTCCCTTGGTGATTACTAAGTGCACTGAGAAGCAGTGATTTAGGGCAGAGATGCTAATGCCTTTGGCCTGGAGACCGGGACATTGGCATTTAAAAATAAATCTCTCCAGATGATCCTAATATTCTAATGTGCAAATGGGTCTGAGACACCCTGATGTAGGGAATTTTTATGGAGTTAAGAAAGGCTCCAAATAAATTCATGCCCATATATTAAATGCCCATCTCCTTTAACATTCCTGTGTTCCATGCAGTCCAAAGTCATTGCCACACTGTCCCCACCTCCATTCTATTTGGGGACACTTTACCTTGGTCTTTGCTTCTACCACGAGAGCCACATCTTCAATACGAATCCCAAATTCTCCATCCTGATAGTAACCAGGCTCTGGAAGACACAGAGATGCTATTGGCATTCAGCCGGGGATAGACCCCAGCCTGGGCTTCGTATACCAACTGAGCAGTGCAGCGCCTGGAGGGTCTGGAGGGTCCCCTTGCCTGTGCCTACCCCTAGCTGTCACCTCAGACAGACACACCTGGCATTAGGTGTCCACTGGCTGTGCAGAGGCAACCCGCCAGTCCTCGGGTCCCCCACCCTCTGTGGTAGCCCAGCAGGGAAGACTTAAGAGCCCACTTAGATCCTGGAGGCGTCGCCTGTGTGCCTTGTCCCGTTACCCCAGATTTCATTGGAGACTCCAGAGTTGGGATGTACAGCTGGGAAGAAACTCTCAAGAGACGAACAAAGGCATGGACTTAGGTTTTGGGGTGGGGCTGCCCGTGGGAAGGGGAGTTCATCATGCTTGTGCGTGAGTGCTCCCTGAAGGCTGGTGTTCCCTGGACTGCTCTCGGGGCAAGGGGCGGGTGAGGTGCCTGACAGACATACCGATGGACGTGAACATGCCCTTGGCCAAGGCAATGTTATTGGACATGAATCCCACGGGCCCTGGAAAGGGAGATGCAGGCAGGTGTCAGCTCCCCCGAACACACCAGCTGGGAAAGTAGCAGTCTCTGGGGAAAGCGGGTGCATCGGTGTCCCCCTGGGGCCAGCTGTGGCTTTATCTCTCCCAGGTGGATGCCAGTCAGCCACTGGATCTTTGACCTGCCACTCTTCTTTCTGGGGTCCTACTGGATGCCAAGCAGGCAGCCAGAGTGGCTGACTGCCAGCATTCTCCCTTAGCCTGTGGAGTGTCACCGCCACCAGATGGGTGACCTTGGGTGGGTCACTACATCTCTGTGGATCTCGGTGAGCTCCATACCCGTGAAAGGCTCAGCCTCCTTCACAAGAGGGGGGCCCTGAGGGAGTACTGAAGAGACACCTACACTCGTGCACACACAGGAAGTTGCCGATGCCATGGCCTGTCCCGTGACCATAATTGAGTCCAATGTCCCACAAGGCTCTGCGGGCAAAAGCCTCCACCATTCGTCCTAGAAGAGAAATGGTCCCCAGTTAGTCAGGCAGCTGGCTCCAGACTGTCTGTCTTGCCTCTTCCTGCTCTCTTGTCTCAAAGTCAAGGACCAGGAGCGTACCCCCGAGAGGCAGGTAAGCATGTATTGTCCAACGCATCCACCTACGTGAGACCCATTACTTGGACTGATGATGCTACTACAATTTCACCCCAGCTGTCAAGAACCTGCTTCCTCCAGGACGCCCCCTATGACTGCTCAGCCTCTTCCGACTCCCACCCCCACCTCTGAGTGTTAATTAGAAGGTAGGAAGCCTTAGTTCAAGGCCTGGCTATCCCACAAAGCATCCCTGAAGCCATGGGCAAGTTGCTCTCTCTTTCTGGGGTGCATTTTCTCATCTCTACCACGAGTGAGTAATTGTCTGACCAGAACACCAGGACCTGAGACTGTGGGTCCAGCCTGCTCTCTGAAACTCACCTGACGTAGAAGCAGGAAAGATGAGCCTGGACAGATCGATGTTTCCTATCAACACGCGGGTATAGGCCTCCTGGTGGGGAGAGGAGACATAATGGGGCTCCCAGGAAGAGAAACCTGGGAGTCCTCAGCTGCCCAGCCTGCGTGCACACACGCGCTGTGTGGGGACCCAGGCCCAGTGGCAGGTGGCGAGGGATGTGTTGGGAGGGAGGGGCATGCTCATGTGTGGCCACAGGGCCCTAGAAGACGGCCAGAGGAGGCCGAGGGAGACCTTCCCGAGGATGGATCCAGTGGCTCTTTGCGGCTTGTAGAGGCTGGGGAGCTAAGGCTGTGCAGGCAAAGTTCCTGGGCGGCAGTCCTGACTTAGCCACGCACTTACTCTGAGGCCTGGGGAAAGAGACTTGCTCTGCTCTGGGCTTCAGTTTCCTCCTGGGTAATGGGGCAATCTCATTACCAGCTCACAAGGTTGTTGGGAGGAGTAGGTAGAGCTCAGTGCCTGTATCAATGTCATCCTTTCATTTTTTAGGGCCTTACAGTTGGGTGGGGTCCTAATAGTCTGACAGGTCAGTCTTGCACTGTCAGGGACCTTACCTGTGGAAAGAGGGAGGGTGGTGGGCTGAGAGCAGCCTCTTGTCCTGATCACTACCTGTGACATTTTGGAGGCCAGGCTGGACCCACATGCCCTTGGTGAGTCCCCTTCACCACACATGGACACGTGCACACACAGGCATATAGCTTTTTGTGCACAACAGGCCCGGGGCAGCGGACTCATGGCACTCAACTGTGAGCGCCTTGAGGCCTGGCCAGCCTTTGTTTCTTCTTTGTTTCCAGCACAAGGTCCAAGCACCAGTCTGCTGGCTGAATGCATGAAGGTGCCCGCTGCTCCGCATACCTACTCTCGGTCCCCGGTGCATAGACATGTCCCGGCCTCTGACCCAGCAGACCAGCCCCTTCTGCTTCCTGAAAACCTCCAGCTTTGTTCCAGCTCTGAGCTTCGGCTCGTTCCACTTCTCCCCACCTGGAATGCCTTTCTTCTTTCTTTCTGCCGAGCACAGGGCTAGGCACACAGACCCCACTCACTACATATTTCTTCACTGATTCAAAAAGAAACTCAGCTGATTTACTGAAAGGGGAATGATAATAAGCTTAGGCTGCTGCCTGTTGCTGGCCTGAAATATCTTCAAGGCTGAGCCAGTACCATTGGATTTCCTGGTAACTGAACTTGCTGCGAGATCTTGGGCAAATTACTTAACTTCTCTGGGCTTCTGTTTTAGCTTTTGTAAAATGAAAGGGCTCTTGGTGGAGTGATCGCTTGGGTGTCCTCTGGGTGAGGGTGGGGACCCAAGCTTACCTTTTGGAAAGCAGAGGGGGTTCCCCAGTGGACTGTTCTGGTGATGTCTGTGGTTCCGTCCCTGTGGAGAAGGAAAGGCTTCATGCCCAACTCTGCTGAACATGTGCTTTCCGTGTGCTCTCTGTTGGGGTCTGAGCAGCAGGACTGGGATGGGGGTGGGGTGGGAGGGGAAAGGAAGGAAACAGCTGCTGTCCTCACTGTCCCACTTTAGCATCTATATGTGAAGGGGCTCTGCCAAGCTCTCAAGTTCAACATCATGAAAGCCAATCCCCACATGCATACTGCACCCTTACACCACTCGTCTTGGCTCTTTGGTAAATCTGGTTTTCCTCAGGTCAAGTTCATTCTAAAAGCAAGGCTTCTCCCAGGCTTCCTGGGAGGCAGGAGGGGATTGTCTCATTTGTACAGACGGAGAACCGAAGTCCAGCAAGATCGTTAACACTCACACATTCACATATGATTCGCCATTTCTAGAACACAGTAGTGGCTCCCTGGGATGGGTGGCAGAGCAGGTCTCCTTATCCCCACTTCACAGATGTGGTAACTGAGGCCATGAGGCCATCTCCCTCTGTGAGCTTCAGTGAAGCCCAGCCCTGAGCAAGCCCTAACTAGCCACAGAGTTCTCTCCTTTGCCAACACAGTCCCTGTGAACTGCAGCCAGACAGAACTCTGACTCCCAACCACCAGCTGTAGCTGTTCCCCCAGATGACTGGGGTGTCAGGGGGTGGAAAGAAATGGTCCAGGGCCCCGGGATGCCTCTCTCCGGAGCAGGTCACAAGGCGTGGCCAACTTCTGCTGAAGGAGCGAAGAGGAAGTGAGGGGACCATTTCCCTGGGCCACCCTGCTCTGAGCATGCCTCAATCCAGCAACCGCCCCCAAATTCACTTCCCCTTTGCACACTGGTCGTACACACAGTACACAGAACTCCAGTACACACAGTCCTAAAGTGGTGACTAGAAGAGGTGGCCAGGCTGCCTGCTGCACTGGCGCTTGGAGCTGTGCTAAGAACAAGCCAAGAGCCTTTGTCATTAGCACATTTACCATCTCCATAGGCTAGAGAATGGGTTCAACACTGCTCTTCGCTCCTCCATCAGTCCAGCACACCCCATTCGTTTTCCCACCCTCAACTCTCACAGTCCACTTGCTTCCTAGAAGAGAATGGAAAATCTTCCAGCTCAGCTCAGCTCCTGTGTAAATAATCAGTCACACATTTGGAAAGAAAGTGGTTAGCCTATTCTGCATGGTTGTCATGTCCGAGGGTTCAGGTTTTGCACTGTACAAGGGTAACACATCTTAAAGGGGTGCTGTTTGTTCATGGTTATATACTCATTTCAATGAGTGCCCAGAGTGGCGCATAGATTGAAGAGTTTGGGAGCAGCAAGAGAGCAGAGTGCCCTCCTACATAAGCCTACACATGATGGCACACACACTCAGAAGAGCACATACACTCATACTTACTCACAGATGTGTATCCACACTGACGGGCATGCCCTGTCCCAATTGTGCCCCGGACCTCCCTGAGGTTGCACCTCTCACCTACCCGCTGCTCTGAGAGCCTGATCCTGTTAAGGCTCCCAACCTGGCAGTCACTCTCGCATGTGGTGGGGGTGGGGAGAGGAGGCAGGGGGCATGCCTGGTGTCGGTTCACATGCAGCCATGTCAGCACTGTGCATGAGTGAGGGAGAAAATGGGAGTGGCATTCGTGCAGCCAGGCAGGGCCGCTAAGCATGGTCGTTCAGTGTGATAACACGGGGACTTAAAGCACATTTTCCTTGTGCAAAGGGCCTCTTCCGAATTCTCACAGAGAGGCTACCTCGCCAGCCTGCTACTTTGGCCTCAGCATTTTTTCCCACTGCAGGAACCTGCAAGTGTTCAGTGGGAAAGATCTTCACAGCTCCATCAATTCAGGCTTCTCCCTTCTCAGATGAAGAGCCAGGAAGGACCAGCTCTTGGCCAGTGCAGGACAGCCAAGCTGAGGCAGCCACACCAGGGTGGGATGGGAAGTGCATACCAGTATTGCCCCCCAGAATCCAGCAGGTACATCTCATCTGTGGACAGCTTGCGGTGCAGCTCCTTGGTTGGGCTGGGAAGGGAAAGACATTGACAAGAGAGCAGCCTCATGCAGCGCTGGGAGGAGTAGGGGTCCAGAGTGAAAATCTAGGCCCTCCCCTCACCTTTGGAGGCTGGGTCTCCAGACTAACACCTTTGGGGAAGTCATTGTCTCCCAAAGGGCAATGGGGGAGCAGGAGACCTTTGCTTGCAACATTCTAAGCACACATCTGTCTACCCTACGCAGCCCCAAGCGAGGACCAGACCCCAGGGAGGATGAAAGGAAAGAGCCTAGAAAGTGGGAGCTGGAAGAGGCTCAGAGATCACCCAGTCCCGTGTCTTCTTTTACTGAAGGAGAAACAGGCCTTGCATGAGGCCCTGCGGTAAAACCAGGAGAAAGCTGGGCCCAGACCTGGATGCTCAGTCCAAAGTTCTTTCTCTAACTTCCTGTTACCTCTGAGAACAAATGCCCTGAGAAGTCAGGGCACAGGAAGGGAGGGTATCCAAGGGTGGGGCTGGAGAACAAGAGTTGGAGGGCATGGAGGAGTTCCTGCCTTGCCACTCTAGTGGGGAAAAGGGGCTGGACCAACGAGCTGAAGGCTTGGGAGACACCAGGGGAGGGAATTCTGGGATAGGCCAGCCATCCCTGGGAGGCATCTGGTCTCTCTCTGCTGTGTTCATGCCGGGGTGAGGCATCTGGTCAGCTGGGTATCCCCACCCTCCAGTTTTGTCAAGTAGGTCTGCAGGTGTTTGTTTTCTGAGGTCAAACATGTGTCTTGCCTATATCTTGGGCCCACCTTGGCTGGTTCAGGCTGAGTGAACAGGCCTTTCTCCCCCTGTGCTCATGAGTTTTAACAATTAGCCAACATAAATAACGCACAGGAAGCCCAGGGAAAATGTCTGACAGCAGCCCTGCCTCCCTTCCAGATCCCCCAGGCCTGAGCTCTCACTAAGTCCCAGCCGCTTGAGGAAACATTGCTTAGGCCTTTTGATTCTAAGGAAACTTCTAAGCCACCCCTGGGTGCAGCTCTACTCTCTGCTCCCTGCCCCCACTGCGCGGAAGGTGTCGAAGTTTAAACGTGGGCTCAGATCTCAGAACATTCCCTTCACGGCCCCCTCCCCCTGCACGTATACGAGGTACATAGGGATTCTGCCCTCCCCTCCCTTCCCCTACAAGGCCCTAGAAAGTTCTTTCTTTTGAAATACCTGTAGTGTGCCAGGGCAGCATTCAGGCCACTAGCAGAGATGGTTTCAAAACTGGGTCCGGAGGAGAACTCTTCTTCTCTGGAATGTACAGGCAGGAGTGGACTGTGAATGAGCTCAGGACTAGGCTGGGCCCAGGCTAGCTAACCAGGAGGGTCATGGCTGTCTTTATCTCAGCCAGACTCTACTTGCTCTCCCTGTCCCACCTCCTGATTCCATCTTCCAAAATCTGGACCTCTAACTGATAGAACCCTCAAGGTCAGAGAAGAAGGACTGTAGACAAGAATTAGCCCCGCTCCACCTCCATTATATAGATGGGAAAGCAAGGCTCAAGTGTCTCAGTGAGCTGGCGGTACAGCAAAAGTGAGGACACCCAGCTCCCTGTATGAGAAGACCCTCAGCCTCAGAGCAGCACCGCAAACCTACAGTCTGCCCATGGCCGGACCCCGCAACTGGATATTCTCAGGCGGTCTGGGGGCTGACCCAGCCAGAGCCAGCCTCCTCCAGGGAGAGCAGGTGTGGGAAAGCAGACACTACTGGGAGCTGATAGGCGGTGACCCTTCGAACGGCCCAGTTTTCAGTCATGCTGGGGAATGTCACCCAACACCCCTGCCCAGCTCCCTGACCATATAAGAACCTGTTCCCAAGAGACCCTGAAAACAAAAGAATGAAGCCAATGACCCCTCAGCCACCTCCTGCCACCCCCAAAGGTAGCTAGCCAGAGAGGATGGCCAGGGCGCATCACCCTCGGAACTGGTCCACCAGCTCTGCCCCGGAGAACTCGTTCACTGTGCCTTTGGGCACATTCTTCTCCAGCCAGACCAAGTATCGGATGACGGCCACTGCATCCCGCACCTGGAGTGGGACAAGCAGAGAGGTGGGCTGAGGAATCGGGGTGGCCTCAGTAGGAGGAGGGGAGCTTGAAACACCAGGGCTCTTCCCCAGCTATGGATGGTATGAAGGGATTCTTGGTAAAAATGACATATATGATCATAGCAGGGACAGGTTTAGAAAAGATTGTGTATTTTTTTGAGATACTGAGGTGTTGCTGGAAGAAACTGTATATCTGGGATTTGCTTTAAAATCACCCTGCAGCAGAGGAGGGGAGGGAATGAATATGGGGTGATAGATGGAATGGGATGGGTCACCAGCTGTTGAAGTTGAGTGATGTTGCAGGGGGATCGTTAAGGTATTTTCTCTACTTTTGTAAATGTTCAAAATGCTCTAGAAGAAAAAGTACTGTAAGAGGAGGTGATTTTTTCCTAATTTTATCCAGAATAACCAAAAGATGGAGCTACCTTCTCGTCAAGGTAGAGACATCATTATAATGAACAATTATAATGTTATAATGAATGTGCCAAGCCGTGCTCAGAGCAAAATATCTATAGATATAGATACAGATATAGATATACACACATAGACATCTATACACACATACATACATACATACGTGTATATATATTTAATATTTATGTATATATTAAAGGAGAAGTACAGGTAGGAATGAAGGTGAATAGGCAGGCAGGCAGGAAGAGAGATTATTAAGAAACATTTATTTATTTTACTTAGTTGTATATCCTGGTTGCTTTCCCTGGCCTGGGATGTGAACCCATATCCTTCGGATGTAGGTGGATTGCGCTTCAGCCAGAGGCAGTTGACCAAATCACTATACCACCAGGGCATGCCTAATATATTTTCTTATAAATAATTCTATACATTTATATAACTATATATTTATATTGATATATTTGTAGATATATCAAATATACATGTTTATTGTAACACATTTTTAATTATATATTAATATCTGCTATATCAAACATTATTTATAGTGTCTTTCAAGTCACATATATTACATACATATATATTCACTTAACCCTCACGACAACCCTGTATTGTAAATGACTGTTATGGTTTGTGTCCATTTTACAGATGAGGTAATTGAGGCCCAGAGAGGTGAAGCAACTTGTCCAAGGTCACCCCACAAGGATCTGGGTAGAGGCACTCGGACACGCTAGCTCCAGGGCCCACGCTCTAAACCTACGGTGCCTCACTGGAAGGAAGGGGCTGAGGCACTGGGCAGCTGCCCGGGAACTCTGTGTCGGTAAGGGGTTTCATCAGGCTCCTCTCAGAGGGCCTCCTCTCTCACCCTCAGACCAGGTGCTCCCAAAGACTGCCCCGGCTGCCCTTTGACTTACGTGGGTGGCCCTGAGCATGGCCTGTTCCTTGCTGTTTTTCACCCCCTTGGTCACCATCACTGGAGAGTAGGTGCTCGTTACAAGTTTCTCCTGTCATGAGCAGAGAGGAAGAGGTTTGGTGGCTCTTTGTGTCACAGTGGTGCTTGAAAAGGATTGGCAGGAAAGCCTGGCTTAGGGCAGACATGCTTTTTCCCATGGTGGCAATGACTTTTGCTTTGTGTGTTTTCTGGCTACTCAAGGCTTTCCTTGTCTTCTGTGTCCAGCTCAGCCTTTCCTCCCTTGCTCCTTCCTTCCCTGCCGCTGGATCTTCCCAGGTCTGTGGAACAGATCAGAGCCTGGCCCATGAGAATCAGGGGGCCTTTGCGACAGTGTACTTTCTTGCATTTATTGAGGACCTGCCCTGTGTCAGGCACTGGGTCTTTCATGCACGATCACCTCCAAATCTCAGGGCAGCACCTCTGAGATTTCCACCCTTGTGGCCATTATACAGACGAAGAAAGAGGCCCAGACTGACTAAGTCACATGTCCAAGGTCATTTGCACAGCCAGATCAAGACAGAACCAGGAGTCAGCCTCAGGTTGGGCGAACCACAGAACCTCTGCTCCATCAGGCTGTCTTCTCTCTAGCCTCCTTGACAATCTCTGAGCTGTCTGTGGACACACATCCCTGCTTTCCCTTCTTCCATCTCTTTCCCATGGGCCTACGAATGGAATCCAGTGCGCCATTATGGATGCACCTAACGCCTGCATGGCTGAGGGCCTGTGGCCTCACTTAGGTTGAGTCTTTTCAGTGCTGGAGGTGGGGGCAGTGCCTGGCCCAGGCCAGGGCCTGGCAGACCCACCTCTGGTATCACTTCATAGAGCCCGTATGTAGTGTAACTGGTGCCGATCCAGATCTTCACACTTCCTGAGGTGTAGGTCTGGAGGCTGTCACGGGCTTGACTATAATCTTCGAGTTGCACACACATGGAGCCTGAGCAGCTGGAGTTCAGGTACTGCTGGGTCTCAGAGTTCAGACGACTCTTGTTTACAAATAACCTGAGTAGGAAGGGAAAACCTGGAGAATCCTGAGGAGCCTACTGCTGAAGACAACACAAAGGACAGGAGGCCCTTTGTTCTTGGACATCAGACGGAGCTGCGCCAGGGAGTCCAACAGACCAGATTTGGTGGAAACAAAGGTCGAGGGGTCAAGAAAAGCCAATGGATGGCTTCCTTGCGAGTCCTGCTGGGGCAGCCGCCATGTTCATGGGCAGGCTGCAGACAGGGTGGGGGGATGGCGGGGAGGAAGTCCCTGACCGGAAGTTGAGGAAAAGCCCTACCTGATGGAGGAGTCCGTGAGCAGCGTGTAGGAATAGAAGAAGGGGTTATAGGGGATGTCACTGCTTCGAAGGTTGAAGAGCCCTGAGGAAGAGAACACATGGGGAGGATTTCAGACTGACCTGCCCGAGGCAAGCACACGTGACCCATTTGCCCCACTGTTGGCTTTGGTTGCAAAAGATTCCCAGTCACACAGCAGAATTAGCTCCTCTGAGGTTTCTCGGTCTTTCCTGGAGTCTTGGAGGCATGGGTGAGAGGTGTGGGCCCTTCTCCCAGAAAAAATGCAGAAACCCAGCCAGCAATCAGCACAAAGTCATGGTGATTGTCAGAATATCTGGACTCCCATGCTGAGGTCACCTAAGAGGCCTGGAGCCATGCTGGGGCAGCAAAGGCTGCCGTGGGTGCCAAAGATGAAGTGTGAATGCCCCGGGCTGGTGGAGGAGCTGGCTGGGCCTCTGTTCTGTGGGGGTCACAGTGCTGGTGGTATCCTGGTTTGCTTTGAACTCCCCATTTCTTATTCAGCAGACACGAGCTCCCATCCTGTACCCTTCTTTGTCCCCATGGCCATGGAGCTCTCAGAAAGGGTGAGCACAGGAACAACCCCGTGTCACAGAGCCCAGGAAGCATAGGGACTGGAGGGACCCGGCACCCATCCAGGCCTGCAAATCCATACTCACAGGCGGTCTCATCCAGTGCAGACAGAAGGACAGCTGTTGGCGCCTTGGGATGCCTCTGCATCTGGCTGCGGATGTCAGATACTTTCTCCTGCCAGCTGCTCCCTACAAGCCAAGCGGCCCAAAGGAAGCATAAGCCACATAGCTGCCCATTAGCACTCTGTTCCTGAGAGGGCTCACTTAGCACAATCGTTTTCCATTTCTTTAGAAGCAGGAGAACCCTTCCTTTGCCCAAATGCTTGCTTGTGTAGGAAACAAGTAAATGGGCTCTGGACCCAGATTATTAGAGTTCCAATCCTGACTCTGCCATTACTTACTAGGTGACCTCAGGTAAATCACTTAACCCCTCTGTGCGTTAATTGTGCATCTGTGAAGTGGGGATGGATAATAATAATAATAGTATCTACCTCAATAGAGTTGCTATGGGGATCAGATGAAGCATTTGTTATACAAGTGGAATGGTGTCTTGGCATAGAGTAAGTCTAGTTTAACTTTCTGGTCAATAAATATCCCTGCATATCAGAAACGAGAAGAGCAGCCAAGTTGAAGAGTAAAGGGTTAGGATTAGGCCGTGTCTAAGCACCCCCACCACCACCCCACAGTAACCCCAGTTCTTACTAAGCCACAGGTCTAGGCTAAGCAATTTATGTACGGAGTTTTAATTCTTACTCGGCCCATTTTACAGATAAGGAAACTGAGGCTTCAGAGAGTAAAGTGACTTCTCTAGGGCTTCATAGCTGGCCAGGGGTAGAGTTGTGATCTGAACACAGGTGTGTTTGAATATGTGGCCCCCACTCTGAATCTGCATAGATTCTAAACTCTCTCGCTAACACTGTCACTCTGCAAACCTGTCTAAAGTGTGTCTCAGAGCTATCCTTCAGGGTTGCTTCTATCCTGGTTCTAGGACTTTACCATTCATCTTTTATTCCTGCTCCCTGAAATGCAGATAGAGGCTTCCCCTAGGCAGGGTTTGCAATTTGCTGGTAGAAGGTCAGAAACATTAGGGGTCCTCGTTGGGCTGAGAGACTAGCGTACATGAGCACTTAGTGCCGTTACAGGAACTGCATGCAAGCAGGTAACACTCTTCAATGAGAACCACAACTTTGGGTCTGATACGTGTTTAAGATTTACCTTATTTTTTGTGAAGTGCACAGTTCAGTGACTTGAACACTCACAAGTTTGGGCAACTAGCACCATGGAGTTCCAAAACATTTGCATCATCCTCAAAGGAAACTCTGTAGCCATTAGGCAGCCACTCCTATTCCCTCCGGGCCCTGGAATCCACTAATCTGCTTTCTGTCCTGGTGGATTTGTCCAAACTGGATATATAATACAGGGTCTTCTCCAACTGGCTTCTTTTACTTAAAATCATGTGTTCAAGTTCATGGATGGGATGCTTTTCCGTAACCACAAACGGAAGCAAACTGAGGTTGTCGGGTGCACATAGGTATCTGTGTGCCCATCTTTTCCTGTTCTTCTCTTTGTCCCTTGGTACCTTTAAAACCTGAGTGGCTGCAGAGGAAGTCTCATCTCTATCAGCTTAGAGACTCAGGACTTCCGTTCTGGGGCTTCCAGACTTAGTTCAGACTCCAGGTGGCTTTTCCTTGAAGACTAGCAGCCTGAGAGGGCTCAGTGTCCCCTCCCTGTGGGAAGCGACAACCCAGGAAGGCTTTCCCCTTCCTCCCCTCCCCTTCTTGGCATAACCTGAGTCTCTCTCTTTATTTGAATGGGAGGAGTTTTCATTAGAATTCAGCCTTCTAGGAGAGCAAGTTTCTTTCAAAACAGTTGAGATGCAGCCAGTTCTATCAGAATGGATCAAGAAAATTGGACACTATTTTAACTTGTTTCATCAGATCTACTCTTTTGAAATTTCCCTCTTGCTTTTTGGACTTCTTTCCAAACAAGAAATGAACAGAGACCAACATGTGGAAAGAGACCTCTCAGGTTTCCCAATATTCCTAGGAATCCAAGTGTTTGGGCTTGCTCAGAATTCCCAGGGAAGGAGCGCTGAACAAGACACACTGATTCATGATCAACCGTCTGGCCCTGGTCACGATGGAAGTTACTACTTACAGCAAGCATAGAGTCTACTGTTCTTTTTGACATACTTAGACTATGTCAATGATCTAACATCAAGATTATTCATGTTTGAATATTTGGGGGGACAGTTAACCTCCTTTGTGGCCTGGCCAAAGCCCGAATCTTCATCGGTGCCACAGACTGACCCTGAGTAGTTACTTCTTCAGTTTGTCCATCCCATTCCGTTCCACCGCCACGATCTTAAATCTCAATTCCTCATCACAGGAAGCCCAGAAGTCAATCCTGGAAAGATTCCATGCATACCGGTCTCTGTGACCCCCCCAAACAGCTCTTATCATGGTTTTTCTTCCTCTCTTCAAACGGGTGGTTTTCATTTTTCTCAAACTCTTATTCTCTCCATTCCTGCTTCCTCTCACTTCAAATCTTAACACTCTTTAGTCTAAGCATTTTCGAAATACGGTCTGAAGAATTTATGATTCAGACTCTCTGAGGAGAGGGGCCCAGGAATCTGCGTTCGAAGCAAGCATCCTAAGCAGTTAGGGTGCACACGAAGGTTTAAGAACGGCTGCTTTGTTACCTCTTCAGGACAAATTTCTCTTGGCCAAAGGAACAGCAGTGGGGATGTGTGTTGTGATAACCTGAGAAGGAGAACCGGGCTAGGGAATTACCTGTGAACGGCTCCTGCAGGGCATAAATAGGCTGGCTTGGCGCCGGAGGCCTCTCTGACCCCCACACCAGGTCCACAAGGTTGGCTGTGATAGACACCAGTTTTCTGTCAGAGCCTTGGAGGCCCGTGTCATAACTCTCCCAGGAGTCTGCAGAGACAGAAAGGAGTCATTTGTCTCCCTAGCGCAGGAAAAACTGTGACTCAGGTTAGTCCTTGTCCACTCTGCTTTCCACTCTTGTCCTGCAGCCTAGCCGTCCAGAGGTGTCCAAGCAGTGTGGCCCGTCTAGGGTGTGCCCTCTCAGCCTCCTCTTTCTGCTTTCAAAGACTGCTTGCTCCGAGCCCACCCCAATGCTGTCCACTGTCAACTGGCTAAGTTGTTATTAGCAGTGGTTGTGGGGCCTTCGTTTTGGGCCTGTCTATCTTAACTGACCTTTGATGCCACCGCCCAAAGGCATGGCAATGTTTGGGTCATTGCAAAGGCTGGTAAAGAAGCCAGTTCAGAGGTGGAAGCCTTTCGGTACAAATTCACAGGGACGCCAACCTTGGGGACAGACTGCTCAGCTGCTTGGGGTCCCACAGCTCAGGGAGCTGCCTCCTTG